>PVJS01020919.1:0-32038 GCA_004027185.1 Glis glis
CCCCTGCGTTCAATCCCCGATACCGCAAAAAAAAAAAAAAAAAATGTTCCCTCTCCACAATCTCCCCAATTTCATTGCCTTCTACATAGACTCTTTTCCAAATCAGTAAGTTAAGCTAGCACAAATACATAAATATCTAGCAACAACATGGTATTAACACAAGAAAACTTCAAACTGCTTCTTGAGCTCTGGAACAATACTTATCTACTTGTGTATTCTCAGTGCTTAGTAAAGAACCTGCTAGACAGTACGTGCTCAGTGGATGACTTACTGCCTTGTAAAGTATCAAAACCCAATTTAACATAGGTTCTTTACTGCCTGTTATATTAAGAAACAAAGCAAAAACAAAACAAAATACAGCTGGGCATGGTGGCGCATGCCTGTAATCCCAGTACTTGGGAGGCTGAGATAGGAGCATTGCAGGTTCAAGGACAGCCTCAGCAAGTAGTGAGACTCTCATCAACCTAGCAAGACCCTGTTTCAAAAAAAAAAAAAAATAGGGCAGGGGATGTAGCTCGGAGGTAGAATACCCCTGGGTTCAATCCCCAGTACCCCCCCCACACACACACACACAAAGTTTGCAAATTTAAAGTGTCTTTCAGATTGAAAAACCCAAGGCACTGGGGTATGTTCAAAACGTAAAGATTCCCCACCATATTCACTATCTTGTGCTTTCTACCTTCGAGCTATAGCCCCAGCCTGGTTTTATTTCTTATTCTGAAACAGGGTCTCACTAAATTCCCAAGGCTGGGCTTGAACCTGTGATCCTCCTGTCTCAGCCTCCCAAGTACTGGGATTACAGGCGTACACCACTGTCCCAGCTTATCCTGTGCTTTCTAAAGACTGAAAAGAGAACTTGTGTATTTTAGAAATATTTCCAACGGAGTGGAAAGAGAAGTTTTCTGGATAACTTTCATTTTATCAAAAAATTCAATTAACAGGAAACTTTCTATACCCTGAAAATCATGATAAATCTCAGTTATGATCAGAAGGTGAAATAGTCCTTAAGTTTCCTACAGACTCTCTGCTTAATTTTCTTTAGTCTATAGACAAGTCTCTGCATAATTGAACCCTAAAGAGATTTTTGCAAACAGTATTTATTTAGGTAGCACATATTCCAAGAACTATTTAGTTTCTGGAATACTTGGAAAAATCCAGAAAGAAAAAGTTTTGCAAAGTCTTGGCACATTCCTTGGACAAGTCAGAGAGTGTTGGCTACCAGTTCCAAATGGTTACATTTCTAGTTAAAGTGGAAATTTGAAACTCAGGTACTCTGTGTGTTTGTGTGTGTGTGTGTGTGTGTGTGTGTGTGTGTGTGTGTGTGTGTGTGTTACTGGGGATTGAACCCAGGGCCATTGTACCATCAAGCTAAACCTCCAACCCTTTCTTTATTATTTTATTTTTGTTTTGAAACAGCATCTCACTAGGTTGCTGAGGGTCTCACTAAATTGCCGAGGCTAGTCTTTCACCTGCGATCCTCCTGTCTCAGCCTCCCAGGTAATAGGATTATAGGCATGCACCACCACGCCAGGTTTAGGTATTTATTCTTATGATCTGTCAGAATTCTTACAATCTGCAAGATAACAATTTGACAGGTTATAAGTAATATAAAATACTGCTTTTGTGTGTGTGTGCATGTGGTGCTAAGGATCAAACCCAGGGCCTTGTGCATGGTAGGCAAGTGCTTTACCACTGAGCTGCTTTTATAAAAACCCAGAAAACACTGCTTTTATAAAATTATTAGCTAATAAAATGAATATAAAATAATTATTTGATTATTAAACAATTATTTGTTACACTTGAATGATTATTTATAAATTATTAATTACTTGAGGTTTTTTTGTGGTACTGGGGATGGAACCCAGGGGAATTCTACCTCCGAGCTACAACCCCAGCCCGATTTTATTTTTTCTTTTGAAACAGAGGCTCACTAAGTTGCTGAGGCCCTTGCTAAGTAACTGAGACTGGCTGCAAACCTGGGATCCCCCTGTCTCAGCCTCCCAAGTACTGGGATTACAAGCATGTGCCACCACCCCTGGCTTTAATTACTTGGTTTTTAAAATGTTCTGAGACTTTGATACTTCAACTTTATACAATCTCAGTTAGTACATTGTATATTTCCATTCCTAACCTGCTTTTAAAATTCTAGTTCGAAGCCAGGCATAGTGGCACACGCCTGTAATCCCAGTTCTTGGGAGGCTGAAACAGGAGAATCGCAGGTTCAAGGACAGCCCAACAAGTAGTGAGACTCTCATCAACCTAGCGAGACCCTGTTTCAAAATAAAAATAAAAACAAAATAGGACTGGAGGTGTAGCTCAGAGGTAGAATGCCCCTGGGTTCAATCCCCAGTACCACACACACACACAGAAATCTAGTTGGGACTTCTGCATATCAGCTGACAAATGAATACTTTAAGTCAAGGGTTGGCAGAACTGTATGCTATCCAATAGTTCTATTTTTGCAGTCTACATGCTAGTTATGTAATTAAACATTTGCCTGCATATTTTTCTAATTTTATAAGAATGTATAAAAATAAGTAAGTGATAAATGCAGATTCTTGAGATAAATTTATGCTTATCAACTTAATACAATTGAAAAATGCAGTGATTGGGTAAGCTACTGTTCATAGCTTGCTTGCTTACTTTATTTATTTATTTATTGTGGTACTGGGGATTGAACCCAGGGGCATTGTACCTCTGAGGTTCATCCCTCACCCCCAGCCCTACTTTTTAATTTTCATTTTGAAACAGGGTCTTGCTAGGTTGCTGAGGGTATCACTACTTGCTGAGGCTGTAGTTAAGTCCTCAAACCTGCGATCTTCCTGTCTCAGCCTCCCAAGTACTGGGATTACAGGGATGAGCCACCACGCTGGGCCATTGTTCATAGCTTTAGAAATGGTCTACAGGTCTCCTTCAAAAGCAAAAACTTAGGTGCCCAAACATGAGAATAATGATATTTGTCTCTCAGAGGGTAAAAGACTTTTGCTTCCTCACAGCTCTTAACTACCCCACCTTGAGATGATTTCTGCATATGGCTTGTATATTAGTTTTGTAGGGCTATTATAATGAAGAGCCACAAATGTCGTGGCTTAAAACAACAGAGATGTATTTTCTTACAGTAATGGAGGCCAGAAGCCTGATATCAAGGTGTCAGCAGGACTGTGTTCCCTCTGAAGGTGTCAAGGAAGAATCCTCCCCTGCCTCTTTCCTAGCTTCTGGTGCTTGCTAGTAATCCTTGTCATTACTGGCTCACAGCTACATCAATCACATCATACATACATTACTGAAATCACTGTCCCCATTGTCACATGGGCCTCTTCCCTCTGTCTTCAAAGAGGCTAGAAAAGCACTCCACCACTGAGCTACACCCCCAGCCCTTCCACGTGTCTTTTTTATTTTTTGTTTTTGTTGGTACTGGGGATTGAACCCAGGGGCATTCTACCTCTGAGCTACACCCAGCCCTATTTTATTTTTTTATTTGGAAACAGAGTCTCACTACGTTGTGGAGGGCCTCACTAAGTAGTTGAGTCTGGCCATGAACCTCCTGTCTCAGCCTCTCAAGTATTAGGATTACAATTGTGCACCATCATGCCTGGCTCCAAATCTCTTAATTGCCGCAAAGAGGCCATGTCCAGTGACTGACCTATACCATTTAGGTTTGTGTTAGTACACTATGTTAATCCCTAACAATGCATTTCTCAGAAGGTATCCCCACCATTCAGCGACGCATGCGTATGGTTTATTTACCAAAGATTTACCCAAGTTATATGAACTAATAGGTAAATGATTTAGTCTCTATGCTTCTTTTTTCATTCCTTTTTAAATTTTGTGTGGGTATGGGTGTGGGTGGGTGGGTGGTGCTGGGGATTGAACCCAGGGGCATTCTACCTTCAGTCTATACCCCCAGACCTTTTTATTTTTTTTTTAACTTTTATGTGTGTGGTACTTAGCATTGAACCCAGTGGGGTTCTACCACTGAGATATACCCCCAACTCTTTTTATTTTTTATTTTGAAACAGGGTCTGGCTAATTTACAATGTGCTGGCTTCGAGCCTGCAATTCTCCTGCTCAGCCTCCCAAGTACTAGGATTACAAGAGTGTGACGCCATGCTTGGCTTCATTAAAATTTTTCACTTGATAATATCTAAATAGTTTCTCTCCCCCTTTCAGATTATGTGTTCATTTTCCAGAGCAATTGTTTGCTAGGCAACTGTAAATGTGTATTTCCACAGGGATGACTTCTGGGTGGAAAATCTACATCTCAAAGGCACAGAGAGAGCCAGGCATGATGGCTCATGCCTCAATTCCCAACACTTGGGAGGCTGAGATCAGAGAGTCACAGGTTCAAGGCCAACCTCAGCAATACAGTGAGACTCTCAGCAACTTAGCAAGATCCTGTTTCCAATAAATAAATAAATTAAATAAATAAATAAATAAACAAATAAGGGCTAGGGGTGTAGCTAGGAGGTAGAATGCCCCTGGGTTCTATCCCCTGTACCAAAAAACAAAACAAAACAAAACAAATTTTCTCCAAGAAAGAGTCGAGTGCTTGTTGCCTATTACCAGATATTACCAGAGGTCAATTTTATATAGGCTGTGCACTAAATTAGATCTGATTATCTCCAAAGCTACTCTGAGTGGAAAAAACATCAGTTTCTGCTCAAACTGAACTTGGTGCATATTCCTCTAATGGGTCTTGAGTTTCTTTGTGGAGAGTGACTGTGAACTCTGGCCCTGCCTTGGAGTGAATCCAAGGGATCTGGTAGTGTGTTACAGTATGCCTTCCCCAGGATACTTTTTGTCCTGGCAGCCAGCCCAACGACTAAATGCCCAGCCCACAACCAGTGTGCCTCTCACAGGAAACTTGTTTATACTGGCAGATGCCCTTGTGGCTCTATGTCTGACTCGTGTCCAAATTTATTCTTATCAGGATAGCCGCGCTTCAGGACAGCCCTGACTGGAACGAGAGTTCAGTTTGGGTGTTGGTTGGCAAGACACAGAGGAGGATTCAAAAACGAATGCTGAAGCAACAAAATAGCACAGGAAATTACAACAGTATTTTGAAAGGAATTACACGAATGAGCCTAGAGACTAGGAGAAAACTCAGAAGCCTGTTCCAGATAACTAGCTGATTGCCCAAATGACATGTTTTGTAGGCCAATTTAGTGAGAAAGCCACTTTTCAATATGGCTTCTTTTCTTAACTGGATTACTGAGTTCACGGTGAAACCCATTAATGAGTATGGCAGATGAAGCATTTTATATGCCTGGACTCTGCATACAAAGCTCTAAAAAACCTTCTTGACCCAAGGGCCCAACTTTGTGTGTGTGTGTGTGTGTGTGTGTGTGTGTGTGGTACTGGGGATTGAACCCAGGGGGGCATTCTACCTCTGAGTTACACCCCCAGCCCTAATATTTATTCTTTATTTTGAAACAGGGTCTCACTAAGCCACAAAGGGCCTCACTAGCTGAGGCTGGCCACGAACCTGCAATCCTCCTGTCTCAGCCTCCCAAGTACTGGGATTACAAACTTGTGCCACCACGCCCAGCCTGGGCCCAACTTCTATATACATTTTACCTAATTTTCTTTTCACCTTTGGGATTGTGAGTATATAATTAAGTCTTTTCTATGAAAGGATCTGCTTAACTTAAAGTAACTCCTTGTAAAACCACCATTTTGTAACCTCATATAAGTCTCTATTTCTTTGAGTTTCCATTTCCTGAAAATTGCAAATGCCAAGCCTCTCCCAGCATTCCATTCTAGATGAAATAGCCAATCATGTAAGACTGAAACCGCGCTCCCACCAGCTCCCACCAATAGAGTACGGTGCAGAAATCTGCATTAGGGATAAAAACTGGGCTAATATCCCACTCAATGTGCCTGCTTACCAGGCTTTCATTGGTGGCACACCCTCTTTGCAAAAATTAAAATCGCGAGCCAAGCATGGTAGCCCATGCTTGTAATCCCAGTATTTGGGAGGCTGAGACAGGAGGATCACAGGTTTGAGGACAGCCTCAGCAAATAATGAGACTCTCATCAACCTAGTGA
The DNA here is from genome assembly GCA_004027185.1 of Glis glis. Classification (NCBI taxonomy): domain Eukaryota; kingdom Metazoa; phylum Chordata; class Mammalia; order Rodentia; family Gliridae; genus Glis; species Glis glis. The sequence goes on from PVJS01020919.1 coordinate 6,049, forward strand.
GGCCCTGTTTCAAAATAAAAATAAAAATAGGACTGGGGGGGTAGCTTGGAGGTAGAATGCCCCTGAGTTTAATCCTCTGTACCAAAAAAAGGTAGAATCTTCTTGCTGAGCCATTTTCAAGCATCTTTTCTTATAACACCATCAAATTTTATTTCTAACAGGATGCAATAGTAACTAAGTGAAAAGGTTACCATAATCAATTTTTAAACATCAATCAAGCCAGTTGTGATGGTGTATGCCTGTACTTGGGAGGCTGAGACAGGAGGATCATAGGTTTGAGGAAGCCTCAGCAACTTGGTGAGACTCTCAGCAACCTAAGGAGACCCTGTTTCAAAACAAAAGAAAATAGGGCTGGGAGTGTAGCTCAGAGGTAGGATGCCCCTGGGTTCAATCTCCAGTACTGAAAAAAGAAAAGAAAAGAAAAGAAAAAAACAGAGTCTCACTAAATTGCTGAGACTGGCCTTAAACTTGCAATCCTCCTGTCTTAGCCTCCTAAGTATTGGGATTACAGGTGTATGCCACACCACATCGTCATCGTCTTCTTCTTCTTGAAACAGGGTCTCATTGTTGTATTTTATTTTAGATTGTAAATTCATGGTGAGGAGGTAGAAAAAAGTAGGCAGACAGGGCTGGAGGGCCACGGTGGAAAAATTTCATTTCCTGAGAGGCAACAGATACTAACTTCCAAAACTCCTAAAGAGAACAGACCTCCCAAATGTCAAGTGATAACAAGATTAAATGTCTCCTGAGAGTGACCAGAAACAAAACTCCAGTTGTTCCTGCTGATAAGGAATCCCAGGAGATTCCCTGGAGATTCTCCAGTGGGTCCAGGAAACAGCATCTGGAACCCCAACAGAGAGAAGGAGAAGGAGACTCAAAGAAGGACACTATGCAAATATTCTATGCAAATCCCAGGAAACTGCCTCTGAGACCCCAACTGGAAAAGGAGACTCAGAAGTATATAAGCCCCTAGACCAGCCACTCTAAACGGTTTTCCCATTCTGGAACCCCTCCCTTTTGGGAGCTTTCCTCTCTCTCACAGGTCCCGTGGGCTTTGGGAGAAAGCAGTTTTCAATTGATGGTGCATGGTTTGTGCTACTCCCAAGTAGTGTCCAGAAGGCAGCTGCTGGACACCAGGGTCCCCATTGCCCACAAGGGTGTTCTGCCTCTTTTTCCCTTCCCCTTTCTCTTTACAATAAACTCTTCACTTGCCTTTCTGTTGTCTGCGAGTGTCATTCTTTGTACTTTGTAGACAAGAACCCCAGAAAAGAAAACATCTTTTTCAATGGCAGGGAATTATATCAATAATGATGTTTGGGGTTTCTTTTGTGTGTGTGTGTGTGTGTGTGTGTATGTGGTACTGGGGATTGAACCCAGGGGCATTCTACCTCCGAGCTATGCCCACAGCCCTATTTTATTCTTTATTTATTATTTAAAAAATTTGTTTGCAGTACTGGGGATTGAACCTAGGGGTGTTCTACCTCCGAGATATCCCCACACCCCTATTTTTTATTCTTTATTTTGAAACAGGGTCTCACTAAGTTGCAGAGGGCCTCACTAAGTAGCTAAGGTTTGCCACGAACTTGTGGTCCTCCTGTCTCGGCCTCCCAAGTACTTGGATTATAAGCATGCGCCATCACGTCCAGCCAATAATTATGTTTTTATATAACAACCATTGAAGTATACTCTTGGTGCATAATAAGTATTCACAATTAGCCGGGCATAGTGGTACACGCCTGTAATCCCAGTACTTGGAAGGCTGGGACAGGAGGATCGCAGGTTCGAGGACAGCCTCAGCAAGTAGTGAGACTCTCATCAACCTAGTGAGACCCTATTTCAAAATAAAATAATAAAATGGGGCTGGAGATGTATCTCAGAGGCAGAATGGCTCTGATTCAATCCCCAGTACCAAAACAAATAATTATATGTTCATAATAATTAACAAAACCAAAAAAGAAACAGGGTATCACTAGGCTGATGAGCATCTCACTACTTGCTGATGCTGTCCTCAAACCTGTGATCATCCTGTCTCAGCCTCCCAAGTACAGGGTATACAAGTGTGCTCCACCACACCTGGCTCCTTGACCAACTTTTCTTTTTTCCATTTTTTTTGTGTGTGTGGTAGTGGGGATTAAACCCAGGGTCATTCTACCTCTGGGCTATACCGCCAGCCTTATTTTATTTTTATTTTGAAACAAGATCTCATTAGGCTGATGAGAGTCTCACTACTTGTGAGGCTGTCCTTGAACCTGTGATCCTCCTGTCTCAGCCTCCTAAGTACTGGGATTACATGCATGCACCACCATGCCCGGCGCCTCATGGTGAATTGGAAAGCTAAAAAATATACATGAAAATAAAGTAGGAGCCAGGCATGGTGGTACACACCTTTAATGACAGTACTTCGGAGGCTGAAACAGGACAATCACAGGTTCTAGTCAGGAGGTAGAAAGAAGTAGGCAAATAGGGCCAGGGGGCCAGGGTGGAAAAAATTTCATTTCCCAAGAGGTAACAGATACTTACTTCCAAAACTCCTGAAAAAAACAGACCTCCCAAATGTCAAGTGATAACAAGATCAGAAGCCTCCTGAGAGTGACCAGAGCTTCACAAAACTCCAGTTGTTCCTGTTGATAAGCAATCCTAGGAGATTCCCAGGAGAGTCCAGGAAATAGTGTCTGGGACCCCAACTGAGAAAAGGAGACTCAAAGAAGGACTCTATGCAAATACACTATGCAAATCCCAGGAAACTGCTCTGAGACCCCAACTGGAGAAGGAGACTCAAAGAAGTACATAAACCCCTAGACCAACCACTCTAAACGGTTTTCCCATTCTGGGAACACCTCTCTTTTGGGAGCTTTTCTCGCTCTCGCAGGTCCCTTGACTTTGAGAGAAAGTGGTGTGTAATTGATGGCTCTCAGCCCGGGCAACTCCCAGGTAGCGACCAGAAGTCACCTGCTGGACATCGAGGCTGACTGAGGCCCCTAGGGGTGGCCTGCACCTCTGTTCAGTACATCGTGTGGACTTTGGGAGAAAGCAATTTGCAATTGACAGTGCGTGTCTTGGGCTACTCCCAAGTAGTGTCCAGAAGGCAGATGCCAGACTCCAGGGTCCCTATTTCCTGCAAGGGTGATCTGCCTTATTTTCTCTTCCCTGTTCTCTTTATAAACTCCCTGCTGGCCTTTCTGTTGTCTGTGAGTGTCATTCTTCACACTTCATAGACAAGAACCCCGGTAAGGAAAATGTTTCACTAGGACAGCCTCAGCAACTTAGTGAGGCCCCATTTCAAAATAAAAATAGGGCCAGGTGTGGTGGCACATGCCTGTAATTCCAATACTTGGGAGGCTGAGACAGGAGGATTGCAGGTGCAAGGACAACCTCAGCAACTCAGTGAGACTTTCAGCAACTTAGTGAGACACTGTTTCCAAACAAAAATACAAAGGGCTGGAGTATAGCTCGGAGGTAGAATGCCCCGGGTTCAATCCCCAGTCTCACACACACACACACACACACACACGAATAAATTAATTAAAAAAATAAAAAATAGGACTGGAGGTGTAGCTCAGAGGTAAAACACCCTTGGGCTGGGCATGGTGGCACACGCTTGTAATCCCAGTACTTGGGAGGCTGAGACCGAAGGATCCGGGTTCCCGGCCAGCCTCAGCTACTTAGTGAGGCCCTCCACAACTTCATGAGACCCAGTTTCAAAATAAAGTATAAAAAATAGGGCCGGGGGTGTAGCTCAGAGGTAGAATGCCCCTGCGTTCAATCCCTGGTACTGCAAAAAAAAAAAAAAAAAACCCTTGGTTCAATCCCCAGTAAACACACACACACACACACACACAATGTAAAAATAAAACAGGCTTGATAGTTTAGTGTTAGAGCACCCCTGAGTTCAACCCCCAATGCTGAAGAAAAAAATAATTCTGTAGTCCCAGCTACTCGGGAGGCTAAGGCAGGAGGATGGTTTGAGCCCAGAAGTTTAGGGCCAGCCTGGGCAACATAGTGAAACCTTATCTCTTAAAAATTCTTCCCCCCCCAACACCCCCTCTACTAGGGATTGAACCCAGGAGTGCTTTACCACTCAGCTATATCCCTCACCTTTTTTTGGGGGGGGGGAATACTGGGGATTAAACCCAGAGGCATTCCACCTCCAAGCTACACCCCCAGCCGGATTTTATTTCTTATCTGGAAACAGGGTCTCATTAGGTTGCTGAGAGCCTTGCTAAATTGCCAAGGCTGGTTTTGAACCTGTCATCCTGTCTCAGCCTCCCAAGTACTGGGATTACAAGCGTGTGCCACCATGCCTGGCTTCCCTAGCCCTTTTTTGTTTTTCATTTTGAGACAGGGTCTCTCATTGAATTGTTGAGTCTGGCCTAGAACTTGTAATCCTCCTGCTTCAGCCTCCCCAGTAGCTGGGATTACCGGTGTGCACCACTGCCCCCCCCACAATTCTTTTATTTTATGCAAAAACAAACGTATGTAAAGCGTAGTAAGTGCCTTTTCTAGGCATTTTAGAAATACTGAGCCAGGCATGGTGGCACACGCCTGTAATCCCAGTACTTGGGAGGTTGAGATAGGAAGATCGCAGGTTTGACACCAGCCTCAACAATTTAGCAAGATTCTGTTTTAAAATAAAAAATAAAAAGGGCTGGGGGTGTAGTTTAGAAGTAGAATGCCCCCAGGTTCCATCCCCAGTACCCCTTCCCCCCAAAAAGTGATCTATTTATTCCTCATCACGATTCTCTAAGTGGATACTATCATTGTTCCTATTTACAGGTGTTTATGTGCAAGTAACCGTGTTTTACTTAATCATGGTCCCAAGGTGCAAGAGTAGAAATGCAAATGAGGCACCAGGGCATAAAACACGGAAGGACAGACTAACTCTGTACAATGTGGAGAGGCCGCAGGGTGCATGAGGGAAAACAGTGTATTTAGGGTTTGATACTATCTATGGTTTCAAGCCTGCCCTAGAAGTCCCCTGTAAATAATGGGGGACTAGGAGATCTATATTCCCCTCTTCCCTACTTTGTTTATTAATTATTATTATTATTATTTTATTGTGGGGGTACTGATGATTGAACCCTCAGTCATTCTACCTCTGAGCTACACCTCTCGCCCTATTTTATTTTTTATTTTGAAACAGGGTCTCAGTAAGTTACAGAGGGCCTTGGTAAATTATTGAGGCTGGCCACGAACCAGCAATCCTCCTGTCTCAGCCTCCCAAGTACTGGGATTATAGGTGTGCACCACCTCAACTGGCTCCTACTTTATTTTCACATTTTTTTATTATTTTGGGCTATCCTCTCTACCAAACTTTGTTTTTTGAGGTGCTAGGGGTTGACCTAGGGCTTCCTACATGCTAGGGAAGCACTCTGCCACTAAGTTATACCCCTTAGTCTGCCCTTCCCCCTCAATGTGTCTGACATTTAAAGAGTGCCTGTGACAGGTACAATCACCAGGACTCTGTCCACCCTCTACCAAGCTTGATTTTTCCCCCTCAGTGCCCCCAAATCAGGCTTGACATTGGCAGAAGGCTGTGTGTGTGTGTGTGTGTGTGTGTGTGTATGTGTGTGTGTTACTGAAGACTGAACTCAGAGGCATTCTATCTCCGAGCCACACCCCCAGCCCTATTTTATTTTTATTTTTGAAACAGATTCTTGCTAGGTTGATGGAGTTTCACTACTTGCTGAGGCTGTCCTCGAACCTGCAATTCTCTTGTCTCAGCCTCCCAAGGACTGGGATTACAAACATGTGCTACGACGCCTCGCAGAAGGCCCTTTTTAAATAATTGTCCCACAAATGCCGGGTGTGGTGGCGCGCTCCTGTAATCCCAGTACTTGGGAGGCTGAAATAGGAAGATTGCAGGTTCAAGGCCAGCCCTTCATAACTCAGTGAGACCCTGTTTCAAAATAAAAAATAAAATGGGTCTGGGGATGTAACTCAGAGGTAGAATACCCTTGGTTTCAATCCCTAGTACCACACACACAAAAAAAAAATTGTCCTACAAATGATTATATCTCATCTCATTTTCTGTACATGGAAACAGATGGTTGAAAAAAGAAACAGGTCAGGTGTGGTGACACACGCTTGTCATCCCAGTACTTGGGAGACTGAGACAGGAGGATCGCAGGTTCACAGCCAGCCTCAGCAACTTAGTGAGGCCCTGTTTCCAAATAAAAAATAACATAGGGCTGGGGGTGTAGCTCAGAGATAGAGTGCCGCTGGGTTCAATCCCCCCACCCCACACACACACACAAAATAGCTGGGCCAGGAGGCCTGTGTTTATAGTCCCGGCTACTCAGGAGGTTAAGATGGGAAGATCAGTTGGCCCCAGGAGTTCAATGCCAGCCAGGGCAACATAGTCAGACCTACTCTCAATAAATAAATAAATAACTAGGCTAGCAATTTTAAAGACTATTGTATAAATTCAATTTGTTCATACATGTTGCAATCCCAAGGGTTTACTACTTTTTGGATGTTTACAAAGTTATATGATAGTAACAAAATAGTTGTATAAAGTTAAAATTTATGGGCATACACAAAACTCTCTTTACTGGGAGTTACTGAGGGTAAAAATGAAAATCATTGCTCTCTTTTTTTTTTTTTTTGGTGGTACCGGGGATTGAACCCAGTGGTGTTCTACATGTGAACTAAGCCCCCAGTCCCTTTTATTTTGAAACAGAGGCTCAATAAATTGGGAAGGCTGGCCTTGAACCTGTAATCATGCCTGTCTCAGCCTCCTAAGTGCTGGGATTACAAGCCTGTGCCATCATGCCTGGCTCCTTCCTCCCTTCCTTCCTTTATTGTGGTACTGGGAACTGAAGCCAGGGGCACTGTACCTCCGAGTCATATCCCCAGTCCTTTAAAAGGAATTTCTTTTTTTAAGATGGAGTCTTGATAAATTGCCATATATGGTCTCAAGCCTGCAATCCTCCTGTCTTAGTCTCCCAACTACCAGAATTACAGGTATGGGACACCATGCCTGGCTTATCTCTTTCTTCCTCCCTGCCTCATCTCCTTCTCTTCCCTCCTTTCTTTCATCTTTTTGGTACTGGGGATTGAACACAGGGCATTCTACCTCTGAGCTAAACCTCTAGTTCTTTTTATTTTTTATTTTGAAACAGAGTTAAGCTAGGTTGCTGAGAGTCTTGCAATTGTCGAAACCTGCCATATTCCTGTCTCAGCCTCCCAAGTACTGGGAGTACAAGTGTAGGCCACTTTGCCCAGCTTCAGCTATTTTATTTATTTTTGTGTGGTACGGGGGATTGAACCCAGAGGCATTCTACCTCTGAACTACACCCCCAGTCCTATTTTTATTTTTTATTTTGAAACAGGGACTCACTAAGTTGTGGAGGGCTTCACAATGGTTCTGAGGCTGGCTGCGAACCTGTGATCCTCCTGTCTCAGTCTCCCAAGTGCTGGGATTACAGGCATGCTCCAACACACCTGGCTAGTTATTTAAATATAACAGATTAGCTGGGCATGGTGGCTCACACTTGTAATCCCAGTACTTGGGAGGCTGAGACAGGAGAATGGCAGGTTCAAAGCCAGCCTCAGCAATTTAGCTAGGCCCTCCACAACTTAGTGAGACCCTGTTTCCAAATAAGAAATAAAATCAGGTTGGGGGTATAACTTGGAGGTAGAATGCCTCTGGGTTCAGTCCCAAGTACCAAAATAAATAAATGAACACATAAATAAATACAGATTAAAAACAAAACAACACCAGAAGAGGAAGAGCTTAAATGTGTAGCCCGTAAGTTATAACTTTATGCAACTATTTTGTTACTATCATGTAAATTTGTAAATACCCAAGAGATAGTAAGCCCCAGGATTGCAATTTATTTGAACAAATTGAATGTATACAATACTCTTTAGGATTCCTGTCTCATTCACTCATTCATTCATTCATTCATCCATCCATCTATTGGAGGTCTATGTTGCCCTGGCTGGATTTGAACTCCTGGGCTCAATTTTGTTTTTCTTTCTTTCCTTCTTCCTTCTTTTTTGTTTTCCTTTCTTTCTGACACTTACTTCTGAGCTATACCTCTCATCCCATTTTTATTTTTTGTTTTGAAACAGTCTCACTAGGTCGCTGAGAATCTATGTTGCTGAGGCTGGCCTTGAATCTGCTATCCTCCTGTGTCAGCCTCCCAAGTACTAGGGTTACAGGTGTGCACCAGCACGTCCTGCTTTGTTTTGTGGATTTAGTAATTTGGATGAGGACAATCTTAAATGGATTTGTCTTCTACTCCAGGTTCTAGCAATTCAGCAATTGTGGAATGTTATGATTCCAAGATGATTGCGCCTTTGTGTAATACCTGAAAAACGATTCAGTGACTTGAATTACCTTTACCATTTTTAAGATTGTGTTAAAGAATGTGGAGGAAAAATAGAACAAAGGATAATCATCAATAATAATTTAAATAAGTCAAATATATTAAACTATGGTATTGGTCAGTTTCGAGAGCAGAATGCTATTTCACATTATTTTATTCTTTCAACTTTGTCTTCTGAAATTATGTGTGTATTCTGAGGTCTATTTGCTTTAATGTTTACCTTAAATTTCTCAAACAGTGCTGCACTGAATTTTCCTTTGGCTGAAAGAAAACTTAATCCTTGGTATGTGTGTGTGTGTGTGTGTGTGTGTGTGTGTGTGGTGCTGGGGATTGAACCCAGAGGGGTTCTACCTCTGAAATACACCCCCAGCCCTATTTTATTTTTTATTTGGAAACAGGGTCGCTAAGTTGATGCAAGCCTCACTGAGTTGCTGAGGCTAGCTTCGAACCTGTTTTCCTCCTGTCTCAGCCTCCGAAGTACTGAGATCACAGGCATGGGCCACCACGCCCGGCTTGGTATATTTAAAACTTTGTTTTTGAGCAGAGCTTGGTGGCAACCGCCTCTCATCCCAGCACTTGGGAGGCTGAAATAAAAGGATCGAAGGTGCAATGCCAGCCTCACAACTTAGTGAGTTCCTCAGCAACTTAGTGAGACCCTGTTTCAAAATAAAAAATAAAATAGGGCTGGGGTTGTAGCTCAGAGGTAGAATGCCCCTGAGTTCAATCTCTAGTACCAATAAATCAATAAACACACACATACACACACACACACTTTTAAAAAAACGAGATCGCGAGGGAGAATTAGTGAAGGAAACACTTTTATTGACGTTAAGTACATATATGAAATTATCAATGCCAATCTCAATGTCACTTATGGGGGAAGGGGAAGAAATGAAGGGGGGGGGAAGGTCACCAAATGCTGTGTGCATGTAGACTGCAATGCACCAATAAAAGTATATATATAAAAAATACCCCGAGATCACCCATATTCACAAAAACCACCTAATTTGTTTAAAAAATTATGGGTTCAACTCTCAGAGACCCTGATTCTTAGGTTTAGGAGTGAACCCCTATGTTTTCAGCCAGTACTAAAAGTGACTGGGAGGCTAGTGGCCCCAGGCCCATACCTCAAGAACTTCTGTACTCAATGCTATTTTCATATTTTGCAGCTTTCAACATATTAACTTTAGAAGTCTCAGGTGGAAGGTGAGAACTCGGGCGGCTGTCAGAAGACCCAAGAATAAGCGGCCCACGCTGTGCCATGTTGCTAAACTTCCCCTCGGTTTGTAGATCTGCCCCTGGGGAGGAAATCAGTTCATTTTCACCGAGTCATTAACCACTTTTCCACCAGTTCGGTCCACGATCCTCAGGGTGACGGTCCAGAAGTCATGATCTCGTGCGGGCGGCGGAAGGCAGTGAAAGCGGGGTTCGCCCGGCGTGGCCCGGCGGGGCGGGGCGGGGCGGGGCGGTCGGGTTCGCTTCCCGCCAGCCGGGCTCCTCCTCCGCTCGGCCTCTGGGGTCCGGTCCTCCGGGAGGTGCCCGGCTCGGCAGTCTTGGCGCCAACCGGGTGGCGGCGCTGTCCGCCCCGCGCGCGGGAGGCGGAGGAAGGGGCGGGCGCAGGGCGCGCGCTGCTCTCGCGTGCTCTCCGCCGCTCGCGTGACCGGCCGGTGTGTGCGCGGCGCGCCGGCTCCCGGGGGCACGGACGGCCGGGCGGCGCGCCGCTGCTGCGGGGGCCCGGGTCCGGGCGGGCGCGAGGAGCGTGCGTGCGTGCGTGCGTGCGTGCGTGCTTGCGTGCGTGCGGCGGGCGGGCCGCGGGGGTCCGGGCGGACACACGCGCACTCGCTCCCGGAGGAGCCTGCGCCGAGGCTGCTCTTCCGCGGCCGGACGGAGAGCGGCAGTGTCTCCCCGCCCGGCGCACGCTCGGCCCGCGCTCCCCCCGCGGCGGCGGCTCCTCCTCGGCACCGCCAGCCCCAGCGCCGCTCCGGGGCGGGCGGCGGCGGCGGCGGGACCCGCGGAGCCGCTTTGTGTGCAGCCAGACGAGGGGCGGCGGCACAACCACCTGACAGAGGCCCGGCGCTCCATGCACCTTCCGCCCGCATGAGTAGGAGGTAAAGGCGGCGGCGGCGCGGCTCCCGCCCTCGGCGGCGGAGGGAGGGGACGGAAGGGGCGCGGGGGGCGCGGGTCCCTGGCCGCGGGCTGGCCCCGAGGTGCCGCGGAGGCCTGGCCGTGCCGGGCGGCGCCGCCTGGCCGGGCCCGGGGAGTCGTCGGGGTCCCTCCGCCGAAGTTGAAGGAACAAAATGTGAAGTGCGGAGCCGCGTCAGCCGCTTCCTGGCGCGGGGCTGGGGGCGAGGGCGGCTGGTTCCCCTCCGCGGTGGGGAGCAGGGCGGCACGGCGGGGCGCGGCGGGGCCTGCGGGGCCCCCAGTCTCGGAGGGCAAGGGCGTTTTGTTCCCGAGAGCCCCGCCGCGCGTGGGTCCGCTTGGGTCCCTAGTTTTGCGGCCTAAGCCGAGCCCTATAGGCCTCGCGTCTCCTTTCCCGGAGGGAACCGGCCGGGCGGGGACTCAGCGCTTCTCCCCGGCCCGGGCGGGGAACCGGGGTCCTCGCTGGCCTCTGCCGGCCGCCAAACTTCGGACCTCGGTGTTCAGGGGCGGATTTCATTGTGAAAGGCGGAATGGGAAACTCCGGGCGCTGCTCGGCGCCTCCCGCGGCCGCGGCGGCTGGTGCCCGGAGCCCCGTGGGCCCGGGGCTGGCGCCGGTGGGGGCAGCGGTCGGCCGGCGGGGTCCGTGCCCCGGGAAGGAGCGGGTGGCGGGGCCTCCGCCAGGTTCCCGGCCTCTGGGGAGAAAGGGCCCTTTCCAGATTAGAGATTTTTGAAATGAAAAAAGAGGTTACAAAGTCGCCCCTCTCCCGCTGAACTTTGGTTTTCTGACCGATAGAGGCCGGTAGAGGACTGTGAAAGAAAAGTTGTCCCCCAGGATGGACTTCACCGCGCAGCCCAAGCCTGCCACTGCCCTCTGTGGCGTTGTGAGTGCAGATGGGAAGATCGCTTACCCTCCGGGAGTTAAGGAGATCACCGACAAGATCACCACCGACGAAATGATCAAACGACTGAAGGTAAGGTCTGGACAGTGTGTTGGTACTCTTGATGTTAAGACGCTGTCTTCGGTGGCATTACTGTACGAATAGGCCTGGCCTTTAGCTTCACCTACCAAGTTTTTAAACATACCGTTTTGTTTTCGTTCTTATCCTCTCTGAAAGATATTATTCCATTTTGAACACTTTATTTATTTTACATTTTTTGGTATTGGAGATTGAACCCAGGGGCACTGTAACTATGAGCCTTTTTTAAAATTTTTAAAGCAGGGTCTCATTAAGTTGCTGAGCACCTTGCTAAGTTGCTGAGTCTGGCCTTGAATCTGCCCTCCCGTCTCAGCCTCTCCATACTGGGACTACAAACATGTGCCACCTTGCCCACTTTGGATGCATCTTTGAATAAATTCTGTAGGGAAATAACTATTACGTGATATTAAAAAGGAGTGTGTGTGCTGGGTGTGGTTAAACACGCCTATAATCCCAGTACTTGGGAAGTTGAGACAGGAGGATTGCAGGTCTGAGGCCAGCTTCAGCAACTTAGTGTGAGACCCAGTTTCAAAATACTACACTCTGAAGCTGGGCGTGGTGGCCCACGCTTGTAATCCCAGTACTTGGGAGGCTGAGACTGGAGGATCTGGGTTCGCGGCCAGCCTCAGCTACTTAGTGAGGCCCTCCGCAACTTCGTGAGACCCTGTTTCAAAATAAAGAATAAAAAAAATAGGGCTGGGGGTGTAGCTTGGAGGTAGAACACCCCTGAGTTCAATTCCCAGTACCGCAAAAAAATACTACACTCTGGGGGTGTAGCTCAGAGGTAGAACACTCCTGGATTCAATTCTCAGTACAAAAAAAAAGTGTGTGTGTTTTTATCTTACTGTGTTTCAAGCATAAAAATTCATGTCTTTTTAAAGTTTTTTCTTTGCATATTTTGTTTAGTGAGAGTACTGTTTAAGTATCTTACAACCTTAAATGTAGGCCATAATTTGCCCAGGAAGGTTTCTGTTTTCATTAGCTTTGTGAGGGGACTGATTTAAGCACAAAAGACATTTTTAAGTTGTCACAGTTTTCTAATATCCTGAGGCTTAACTATGTATGTAGTGTGCTTAAACTTTGACAGAAGGTACTGATTTTTTGAAATTCAGGCTTAAAATAAGATGATTTAAATTTATATGTTCAAAGGAGTTTAAGAAACAGTATTATGGCTCTTTTTGTGAGGCCTAAGCTTATTTAGTGTAAGCATGGTGGTCCTTAGGTCAAGGTTTACGTTTCCACTTAATGTTGGTCATTTTTTTGCTTTGTATTCCATGAACATAGATTGTGGCTAGAGCCTTACCAAATGTGTGCTGTTCTTGTTGTGGGATCATCTTGAAGCAGTGGTTCTTAGGGCATCTTTAACCACCAAGGGATGTTGGAGGCAATGCCAGAGATATTTTGGTTATCTCTGTTGGAACCAGATTAGAGTAGAGAAAGATGAGAGGCAGTCCAGCTAGGAAAAACTGTTAACAATAGTCTAGGTAAAAAAAATGTTAAAATCTTGGAAGTAGGGATATGACAGTAGGGATAGAGATAATGAATGTCCAAAAGATGTTTCAAAGTTGGAATAAGAGCTGGGCATGGTGATGCACGCTTGTAATCCCAGTACTTGGGAGGCTGAGACAGGAGGATCACAGGTTTGCTGCCAAGCCTCAGCAATTTAGTGAGGCCCTCTGTAATTTAGTGAGACCTGTTTCAAAATAAAAAGTAAAATACAGCTGGGGGTGTAGCTCAGAGGTAGAATGCCCCTGGGTTGGATAGCCAGTAAAACACACACACACACACACACACACACACACACACACACACGCCCACAAGTTAGACTTGCTGAGAGGTGAGAAAAGAATGTTGACAATGTTTCTTTCTTGAGTAACTTGGTGAACTGTTTTTGTAGGGACCAATCCTCCTTTGCTCTTAGTATAGTACCTAATAAATATATACAATGTTGTTTTAAAGTATCTACACAGTTTAGTTTCCAAAATGAATTATATTCTTTACTTTGTTGCCTTTTTGGACGGAAAAGACACAGTTTCATTAAAATAGATGTTTTGTTTGTTTTTTGGTTTGGTTTGGTGGTGCTGGGGATTTAACCCAGGGCCTGACTCAGGCTAAGCATGACAACACAGAGCTAGACCTAAAACAGATCTTGATACTAAAGACCCCACCCTAAAACAAATCTTTCTTTCTTTTTTTTTTTTTTCTCCTTTTTTCAGTACTGGGGATTGAATTCAGGGGCATTCTACTTCTGAGCTACACCCCGAGCCCTTTTAATTTTTTTTATTTTGAAACAGGTTCTCACTAAGTTGCTGAGTCTGGTCTTACCTGGGATTCTCCTTTCTCAGGCTCCGAAGTATTAAGATTAAACTTGTGTGCCACCACGCCCGGCTGTAAAACACTTTTTTTTGGTACTGGGGATTGAACCCAGAGGTATTCTGCCTCCAAGTTATACCCCCAACCCAATTTTTTTTTCTTTCTTATTTGGAAGCAGGGTCTTACTAAGTTGTGGAGGGCCTCACTAAATTGCCAAGGCTGGCTTCAAACCTGTGATCTTCCTGTCTCAGCCTCCCAAGTACTGGGATTACAAGCGTGCACCACCACACCTGGCTAAAACAAATCTTGATACTAAAGATCATATATGAAGTGAGGCACTTAATTGACCAACCCACCCATCCACCCTTCCTTCCTTCCTTCCTTTTTGTGGTACTGGGGATTGAACCAGGGATGCTCTGCTACTCCATCTCTAGCCTGGTTTTTTTTTTTTTTTTTTTTTTTTTTGGAATTAGAGATTGAACCCAGGGCATTCTACATCCAAGCTATACCCCCAGCTCCTCCCCCCTCCTTTTTTCTTGAAACAATGTCTCACTAGGTTGCTGAGATTGGACTCAAACTTGGAAACCTCCTGTTTCAGTTTCCCAAGTACTGGGATTACAGGCATGCGATGCCACACCTGACTTTCTAGGCCTTGTTATTTTGAGACAGGGTCTCATTAAATTGCCCAGACTGGTCTCAAACTTTCTATCCTCCCGCTTCAGCCTCCCAAGTACTGGGATTATAAGCCTTTACCACTGTGCCTGGCTGATAGTTTCATTCTAGTGGTGAATAATCTGATTAAAAAATGGAAAGTTAGCTGGGTGTGGTGACACAGGCCTATAATCCCCATACTTGGGAGGCTGAGACAGGAGGATCACAAGTTTGAGGACAGCCTCAGCAAGTAGTGAGACTCTCATCAACCTAGTGAGATCCTATTTCTTTTTCTTTCTTTCTTTTGTGTGTGTGTGTGTGTGTGTGTGTGTGTGTGTGTTACTGGGAATTGAGCCCAGGGGCATTCTACCTCTGAGCTCCACTCCCAGCCCTATTTTAGTTTTTATTTGGAAACAAGGTCTCACTAAGTTGCAAAGGGCCTCACTAAGTTGTTGAGGCTGGCTTTGAACCTGTGGTCCTCCTGTCTCAGTCTCCCAATTACTGAGATTACAAGCGTGCACCACCACACCTGGCTTGACATAACCTTTTCAAGGCAAGCGCTTTACCACTGAGCTACATCATAGCTCTTGACATAACATTTTAACCAACTTGAATGTCCTGCTGCCAAAATTTCGCTATTCTTTTGATTGTGTGTTCCTCCTGCCTTCCTTTCTATATGTTGTGACTTTTCAGGGTTTCCTGTTTAAAGTATTACTGTTTCATTGGAAATGTAGTTTTTTGTGGTGCTGGAGATGGAACCCAGGGCCTTGCATATGCTAAAGTTACATTCTTTCACTGAGCCACATTCCTCAGATTCTTTTTTTTTTTTTGGTAGTGGGTATTGAACCCAGGGGCATTCTATTTCTGAGCTACACCCCCAGGACTTTTTATTTTTTATTTTGAAACAGGGTCTTGCTATTACTAAGTTGCTGAGGGTCTCACTGAATAGCTAAGGCTGGCTTTAAATCTCTAATCCTCCTGTCTCAGCCTTCCAGGTACTAGGATTACAGGTGCATACCACCATGCCCAGCTAGAAATTTTAATTTCTGTTCCCAAAAATTACTTTATATATTTTTGTTATGTCTAGTCACACTGATCATCTGTCAGTTCCCTGAATGTACTATGTTCATTTCTGCTTAGACAGATTCCTCATAGAATATAGTTCCCACATCCTTCATTCTAGGCTCATTTGTCACTAGGAAGTCTCTTAGATCCCATTTCATATAACTTATTACAGTTGTGATATTACATATGTGCATGTTTCTTTTTTTTTTTTTTTTTTTCCCCCCCTCCCCTGTAAGCTTGATAAAAACAGGTACCATGCCTGCTTTTTTTTTTTTTTCCTTTTTGCAGTACTCGGGATTGAACCCAGGGCAGTCTACCTCCAAGCTACATCCCCAGCCCTATTTTTATGTTTTATTTTGGAACAGGGTCTCACTAAGTTGCAGAGGGCCTCATGAGTTTGCTGAGACTGGCCGTGAACCTGTGATCCTCCTGTCTCAGCCTCCCAAGTACTGGGATTACAAGCTTATGCCTCCATGCCCGGCCCATGCCTGCTTTTGTTCATTTTTGTATTCTCCCAGTGCCAAGCTTCATACTCGGCACATAGTAGGTCCATGCATATTTGTTGAATGAATGAATACTTTGCATTAATGTTGGAATTGAGTTGTGTGTGTGTGTGTGTGTATGTGTATGTGTATATGTGTGTTTTTTTCTAGGGATTGAACCCAGGGTCATTATTCCTCCAAGCTACTCCCTCACCCTATTTTGTTTTTGAGACAGGGTCTTCCTAGGTTGCTGAGAGTCTTGCTATGTTGATGAGGCTGGCCCAAACCTTTAATCCTCCTGTCTCAGCTTCCCAAGTACTGGAATTAGACGTGCTCCACCATACCTGGCTTAGTGTCTACTTTTAAATAGGCAGATTAATATGTTGAAAGAAGCCATTTTATTTGTTCCTGGAAATAAAAGAACTTTTATATGAGAATAAATTAAATATAAGTGTTACATTGAGGTTCAGGGTGGTAAGAACTCTTGATTTTCTTGAAAATGCAAAGAAATGAGCCAGGTGTAGTATTGCATGCCTGTAGTCCCAGCTGCTTGGAAGGCTGAGGCAGGAGTATTGCTTGAGTTTAGGAGTTCAGAGCCAACCCAGACAACCTAACCAAACCCCCGTTATTTATTTATTTTTGTATTGGGGATTGGACCCAGGGGCGTTCTACTGCTGTTCTCTCAGTACTTGGGAGGCTAAGATAGGATTGCAAGTTCATGGCCAACCTCAGCAGTTTAGTGTAAGGCCTTCGGTAACAGTGTGAGACTGTGTTTCAAAATAAAAACTAAAATAGGGCTGGGGGCATAGCTCAGAGGTAGAATGCCCCTGGGTTCAACCCCCCAGTAGCACAACAACAAACAAATAAAAAAAATAGGCCTGGGGGTATATAGCTCAGATATTGAACCCCTGGGTTCAATCCCTAGTACCTCCAAAATAAAAAAGAAATGGTAACTATTTAAGGTGGTATGTGTGCCTATTACCCTGATGTTTGATCATTACACTATGCATATATGCACTGAAACATCATGTGGAGCCTTATAAATATGTACAGTTAGCCAGATGTGGTGGCACGCACCTCTCATCCCAGTATTTGGGAGGCTGAGACAGGAGGATTGCAGGTTAGAGGCCAGCCTCAGCAACTTTTTTTTTTTTTTTTTGTGGTACCGGGGATTGAACCCAGGGGCGTTCTACCTCCGTGCTACACCCCCAGCCCTATTTTTTATCTCACGAAGTTCCGAAGGGCCTCACTAAGTAGCTGAGGCTGATGGCGAATCTGGATCCTCTGGTCTCCATCTCCCAAGTACTGGGATTACAAGCATGCCCCACCACGCCCGGCTTCTCAGCAACTTATTGAGACCATGTTTCAAAATAAAAAACAAAACGGGGCTGGCAGTGTAGCTTAGAGGTAGAATGCCCTTGAGATCAACTGGAAAGAAAGAAAAGAAGAATGGAAGGGAGGGAGGGAAAGATTCAATTATAATTTAAGATTCATGAGGACTGAGTGTGTATAGACTACTTTGTTTCTGGCTGAAGTTATTTAGAAAATAAATCTTGAAGCATATACCTAAATATTTATCTTTGAAGAAAGTGTTTAAAATAGTAATAAAATGAAATTGGTTTTAGATATCTTTAAAATAGTTTTGTCTGTTCAGTTCTTTAGTTTTCATCTTTCCTTTAATTGCCTTTTTTTTTTTTTTGGTTCTGGGAATTGAACCCGAGGCATTCTACCTCTGAACTATAACCCTCAGTGTTTTTTGCTTGTTTGTTTTTGTGGTAGTGGGACTTGAACCCAGGGGCATTCTACCTCTGAGCTCTGCCCCGAGCTCTATTTTTATTTTTTATTCTGAAACGGGACCTCACTAAGTTGCAGAGGGCCTCACTAAGTTGCTGAGGCTGGCTTTGAACCTGCAATCCTCCTGTCTCAGCCTCCCAAGTACTGAGATTATAATCATGCGCCACCACGCCCAGCTTTGTTTGTTTTGAAAGAGGGTCTCACTAAATTGCTGAGAGTCTGCTATGTTGTTGAGGCTGTCCTTGAACCTGCAATCTTCCTGTCTCAGCCTCCCTAGTACTGAGATTACAGATGTGTATAACTACGCCCGGCTTGCAGTCATTCTTTTTTACTGTGAATATATTGAGATTTATTTATCTATACTACTGTTGATATGTGAGTTACTAATTTTTTGCTTTTATGAATAATACTGCTGTGAACAGTGTGTGTTTTTTAGTAGAAGTAAGGACTCATTTATCTTGGGTACATAGCAGGGGCTGGCTGACTTTCTGTAAAGAGACAAATAGTAAATATTTTATTCTTTGTTGATCAAGATGATACTGTGTGGCACTTACATAACGAGAGAACAAATTTTCACAAAATTCTTTTTACAAAATACAAAACATAATAGTTTTTTCTGTGATATAAGTCTAGTAATGAGAATGGGATTCTTTGGGAGGATAGAAATAATATTTTGCTTAATTAGGGTTCAAAATTAGTATTTGCTGCTCTAATGAGATTTGTGTATTTCATTTGAAAACTTTTTCACATAGATACTCTCAAATATTGTTATTAGTCCACTGGCATTTGGTTGTAATTGAGCATATTCATTGCTTGGAAGGCGTTTATAGAATTCTTTTAGATTTGTTTCTTGACACTTGCCTTTGAGCATGCTATTATATTGCAGATTAATAGCTTCTATTTGGTGCCAGGCATGGTGGTTCACGCCTATAATCCCAGTACTTGGGAGGCTGAAACAAGAGGATTGCACGTTTAAGACCAGCCTCAGTAATAGTGACACACTCAGTAACTTAGCAAGACCCTGATTCAAAAAACAAAAAGGGCTAGGGGATGCACCACTGAGGTAGAGTTCCTGGATTCAATTCCCAGTACCATGATGATGATGATGATGATGATGATAAACAAAAGGGGCTGAGAATGTAGCTTAGAGGTAATGTGCCCCTCGTTTCAATTCTTAGTATAAAAAAAAGGAAGAAAAGTTTCCGCTTGTGTAAGGTGGATGCTCCTTAGTTGCACAGGGTGCAATGGACTTTGAAATGTGGAAATTTCCTGTACTTGTCTCTTGAGGTCCTAAAAGTGTTTGGGGGAACTATAGTTTGGGCTTGGGAATAAAAATCTCACTTCTCATAACTTTTTGGCATTATTTTTGTTTGGAACAAGGTTGGTTGTTGAAACTGCATGTTTGCAGCATTTTATTTATTTATTTTTGCTGTGCTGGGGATGGAACCTAGGGCCTCATGCCTCCTAGGCAAGCACTCTTACCACTGAGCTACATCCTTAGCCCAGGACTTCATTGTAATATGTTTTGCATATAAGTGGTGTTACACCTTATAGTTACAACTTGAGAAACATGATCTGTAGAAACGCTACCTTCTAAAACCATGCAGTTTTTAAAAATACTAAACAAATAGTAGCAATTAAGGGGTGTTGGGTGCTGATAGAAGCTGGAGACCACTGGAGTGACATTGGCAGGAATTGCAAGAAAAACAAGATGGAAGTCCCTTTTTTGCCTTCTAATCACTCTGCTTCCTACTGGAGAATATAATAGGAAGCTAGCTGTCAATGGAATCTGGGAGATTCCTTCTGCAGAATATAGAAGGGTAGATTTGAAGTTGAGAGTTACTATGTAGATAATTACTGATCTAGTGATATTGATCTAGTTCTTGAACAAGAATAATTATTTCAAGCCAGGCATGGTGGTGCATGCTTGTAATCCCAGTACTTGAGAGGCTGACACAGGAGGATCACAGGTTCACGGCCAGCCTCAGCTACTTAGTGAGGCCCTCTCCAACTTAGTGAGACCCTATTTCAAAATAAAAATTAAAAATAGGGCTGGGGGTGTAGTTCAGAGGTAGAATGCCCCTGGGTTCAATCCCCAGTACAGAAAAAAAAAAAGAATACTTATTTCATGTTTTCACTTAACAAGTGTCAAGGGTAGGGCTAGGGTTTGAATCCACAACCCCAGGCATGCTAGGCAAGTACTCTACCACTGAAATACAACACCAGTACATAAGTAAAGTTCATTAGAACATAGCCGTAGCCATTCTTTTTTTTTTTTTTTTTGTGTGTGTGTGTGTGTGTGTGTGTGTGTGTGTGTGTTACTCGGGATTGAACCCAGGGGCATTCTACCTCTGAGCTACACCCTATTTTATTTTGAAACAGGGTCTCACTAAATTGCGGAGGTCCTCACAAAGTTGCTGAGGCTGGCAGCAAACCTGCAATCCTCCTGTCTCAGTCTCCCAAGTACTAGGATTATAGGCGTGCACCACCGTGCCCGCTGCCATTCATTTTATATATTGTCTGTGGCTACCATCATGCCACCACAGTAATTAAGTAGTTGTGACACAGACTTTATGGTCTGCACAGCCTAAAACACAACTTTTCTTGCCTTTTATTGAAGTTCACCAACCCTTGCTCTAACCTAAACATATAAATTAGATACCACTGCTGATAATTCTTTTTTTTTTTTTTTCCGGAACTGGGATTGAACCCAGGGGCATTCTACCTCCAAGCTACACCCCCAGCGCTGTTTTTTATTTATTTTAAACAGGGTCTCACTAAGTAGCTGAGGCTGGCCACGAACCTGCGATTCTCCTGTCTCAGTCTCCCAAATACTGGGATTACAAGAGTGCGCTACCACGCCTGGCTGATAATTCTTCTCTAAACTAATTAGATGAAAAGAGAAGGGAAGGAAAAATTAATATACGACATGCTCATAAGCAGGGACAGTGAAGTTGGATAGCTACTTAATAGCCCACATTTTCGTACTGGTCATAAGGCCTTAATTCTGCTGCACCTGGTTTCTTATTCCTTTACTCAGTCCCTTGGTGCTGGTCAGGATTGCTTTGTCTTTAACTTGTAAGTATCCTAAAACTTCATTCCCAAGGGATCCTGACTATATCAGAACACTGTATTTTCTTATGAGCTTTTAATATTGCATATTGTGCTTTAGCTCTTGAGAGAGTTGTGTCAGTTTAAAATAGGATAATTGGAGAAGTTGAGAGTAAATGTTTATAGGCAATTTGCCATTGCTATAACATCTAAGCTTTTATTTTTTATATATTTTTTGTATTTTACAAATGTTGGAAATTTTTTAAAACTTCACTGGTTCTTTACCACTGATGGTTTGAGAAACAGTCCTGGGGAGCCGGGCATGGTGGTGCACGCCTGTAATCCCAGAATCTGGGAGGCTGAGATAGGAGGCTCACAGGTTCGAGAACAGCCTCAGCAAGTAGTGAGACTCTCATCAACCTAACGAGACTTTGTTTCCAAATAAAAATAAAATCGTGCTGGGGGTGTAGCTCAGAGGTAGAATGCTCCTGGGTTCAGTCCCCAATACAAAAAAAGAAACAATCCTACATCATCTGTTGAATTTCACATGTATTCCTTTCTGTCCCTATTTCATAGCAGCAACTTAGTTTTCCCAAAATAGTTGGAATCATTCAGTCCAAACATTACAGCAAAGCTCTTCTTCAACTATTACTTCAGTGGCAGGAACAACCCAAAATAGTCAGGTGATAATCTCAGTTTCATTTTATAAAGCCATTACTGTGTCCTATGGTAGAAACATTTCTCATGAGAACCAAAGCCTATACCAGTTCACCAAATGTTTTAGAGATGGAAGCAGAATTTTTTTTTAAGTAGGGTATTAGGTATAATAGTGAAAGAATGGACTCAGATTTTTTTTTTTTTTTTTGGTACCAGGGATTGAACCCAGGGGCGTTCTACCTCCGTGCTACACCCCCGGCCCTATTTTTTATACTTTATTTTGAAACCGGTCTCACGTAGTTGCGGAGGGCCTCATTAGGTAGCGGGAGAGAGAGCTGAGGCTGGCCGCGAACCCGGATCCTCCGGTCTCCGCCTCCCAAAGTACTGGGATTACAAGCGTGCGCCACCACACCCAGTGAGTCGGCTCAGATTTCTACCCTTCAATTTCAGACCCATGTTCTGTGGGAAAAATAGCACAGTTTATTGGTCACTAGTTGAGAGCTTATATCACAGTCTATAAAAATAGAACCTTACCCTTTCCGGGCGTTATCTCTAAACTGATACTGTAATAGTAAGCCATTCCACTACATTCAAGCTAGAAGTTACTGAGTGATAGAACATATAGAAAGACCAAACAATTTCAAGGACGTGAGCCCATCACCAAAAAGTAGTCTTCAATTTAATTCTTGTCTGGTGATTTTTCACACTTAGAAACTGTTTTATATTTGTTGAAAGAGCTCCTGTAGATAACTCATTTAGACAGTTTTTTCCATATTGTTTTGCATATGTAAAGGAAAATAAAATTGAAATAATTGGTTATTCCTAAAAATCTTCACATACAGTTTAACCTTTCCAGTCTATTTTTGAGTAGTTATTGATGTATGTTGTTTTCCACACAGTATCATCATCATTAAAAAAGGTGTTAGTAGCCGGGCGAGGGGCTCACGCTTGTAATCCCAGTACTTTGGGAGGCGGAGACCGGAGGATCGGGGTTCGCGGACAGCCTCAGCTCTCTCTCTCTCTCTCTCTCCCTGTCTCTCTCTCTCTCTACCTAGTGAGGCCCTCCGCAACTTTGTGAGACCCAGTTTCAAAATAAAGTATAAAAAAATAGGGCCGGGGGTGTAGCGCGGAAGTAGAACTCCCCTGAGTTCAATTCCCGGTACCGCAAAAAAAAAAAAAAGGTGTTAGTGACGCAGAATTTCTTTAAAGTGCTTCACAGTTGTTCCTGAGAAGTTCTTCCAAGCCATTAATACTTAATGCTGCAACATTTGATACTAATGCTTTCTAGATGTTATCAGGCATCATCAACACAGGGCTTTCAAAGAAAAGTTTGTATACTTGTACCCAATAACAGTTTTCTTTTGTGTGTGTGTGTGGTACTAGGGATTGAACCCAGGGGCATTCCTCTGAGCTCCACCCCCAGCCCGATTTTTTATTCTTTATTTTGAAACAGGGTCTTACTAAGTTGCAGAGAGCCTCACAAGTTGCTGAGGCTGGCTGCGAACTTGTGATCCTCCTGTCTCAGCCTCCCAAGTACTGGGATTACAAGCGTGTGCCACCATGCCCGGCCCATCCTTTGTATTTTTAAGGCTCATTCATTTTATAGCATCGATACTTCATTACTTTTTATGACCAAATAATATTTCATTGTATGATTGTACCAAATTTTGCTTATTCATTTGTTAGTTGGAAATTTGAGTTGATTTTACCCTTTGGCTACTAAATAATGCTGCTGTAAATATTCATGTGCAAGTTTCTGCATGGACATGTATTTCAGTTTCTTTTGCATATAAGAGTGGAATTGGTAGACCATTTGTTAACTCTTTCTTTACTCATTTGAGGAACTGTCAGACTTTTCCAAGTGGGTACACCATTTTATATTCTCACCTGTAGTATATGAGAGTTCTAATTTGTTCATATTTTTGCTAACACTTGTAGGTGTGTGTGTGTGTGTGTGTGTGTGTGTGTGTGTGTGTTACTGGGGATTGAACCCAGGAGTGTTCTATCTCCGAGCTACACCCCCAGCCCGATTATTTTGAAACAGGGTCTCACTAGGTTGATGAGAGTCTCACTACTTGCTGAGGCTGTCCTTGAACCTGCTAATCCTCCTGTCTCAGCCTCCCAAGTACTAGGATTACAGGCTTGTGCCCGGCTCTTAACACTTGTGTTTGGCTTTTTTTTTTTTTAATTTGGGATTGAACTCAGAGGCATTCTACCTCCAAGCTATACCCCCAGCATGATTTTAGTTCTTATTTGGAAACAGGGTCTCACTGGGTTGCTGAGAGCCTCACTAAATTGCCAAGGCTGGCTTTGAACCTGCGCTCCTCCTGTCTCAGCCTGCCAAGTATTGTTGGGATTACAAGTGTGCGTCACCATACCCAGCATATTGACTTTTTGATTCTAGCCATCCTAGTGTGTGTGAAGTGGCATCTCATTGTGGGTTTTCTTTTTTTCCAGTGGAAAATAGTTTTGTTGCATACTTTTCAGAAGTCTCCACCATTCTTCCCTCCCCTGATACTTACTGGTTATGGAATATTTTCTAAGTATAACTTTGTTGTTCATTGTGGTTTCAATTTGCTTTTCTCTGATGACTAGTGATGTTAAAAATCTTTTCATATAGTTATTAGCCATTGTATATAGTCCTTGGGAAAGTATCTACTAAGATCCCTTGCACAGCTGGGAATGGTGGCGCACACCTGTAATCCCAGTACTTGGGAGACTGAGATAGGATTGCAGGTTTGAGACCAGCCTCAGCAACCTAGTGAGACCCTGTTTCAAAACAAAAAATAAAAAGGGCTGGGGATGTAGCTTGGAGGTAAAATGCCCCTGGATTCAATCCCCAGTACCAATAAATAAATAAGTAGATGAATAAATATTCCTTGTTGATTTGAAATTGTGTGGTTTTTAAAAATCTTTTTATTACTGAATTGTAAGAGTTCTTTTTGTTTGTGGGAGGGGATACTGGGGATTGAATCCAGGGGCATTCTCCCCCTAAGCTACACCCCAGCCCTTTTTAGTTTTCATTTTGAAATAGGATCTCACTAAGTTGCTGAGGCTGGCCTTGAACCTGTGATCCTCATGTCTCAGCCTACAAAGTACTGGGGTTTTAGGCGTGTATCATCACACCCAGCTAGTTGAGAGAGAGAGAGAGAGAGAATGTGGGGTGTGTGTGTGTGTGTGTGTGTGTGTGTGTGTTACTAGGGATTGAACTCAAGGACATTCTACCTCCAAGCTATACCCCCAGCCCTTTTATTTTTTGTTTTGGAACAGGGTCTCACAAGGTTGCTGAGTCTGGTCTCAAACCCATGATCCTCCTGTCTCAGCCTCCCAAGTATTGGGATTACAGGTGTGTGCCACCACTCCTGGCTATAAGAGTTGTTTATATATTCTGGATACAAGCACTATATCAAGTACATGATTTGCAAACATTTTCTCTCACACATGGGTTGTCTTTTCATTTTATTGATAAAATGCATTTTCTCTATTTTTTCTTTTGTCGCTTATATTTTTGGTGCTACTGCCTAAGTCATGGTCATAAAGATTTATGCCAGGCTTTTCCCAATAGTTTTAGCTCTTATATATAAGTCTGTGATATGTTTTTATTTTTAATGTATTTTGTGAGTTAAGGGTCCAATTTCATTCATCTACATCTAGATAGCCAATTTCACTATTCCATTTATTTAAAAGGCTATTCTTAGCCAGGCATGGTGGCATACACTTGTAATCCCAGTACTTGGGAGGCTGAAACAGGAGGATTGCAGGTTTGTGGCCAGTCTCAGGAATTTAGGCCCTCTGCAATTTAGTGAGACCCGGTTTCAAAATAAATAAAATAGAGCTGGGGCTGTAGGTTAGAGGTAGAATGCCCCTGGTTTCAATCCCCCGTGTCATAAATAAATAAATAAATAAATAAATAAATGGTTATTCTTTCCCCATTGTCTTGGCACTTTTATTGAAAATTAGTTTCTGTTGGTGTATCATATTTCTGGACTCAGTTCTATTCCACTGATCTGTATGTCTGGCCTTGTATCATACTACAATGTTTTGATTACTGTTGCTTTGTAATAAGTTTCAAAATCAGGAAGTGGGAAATTCTCCTACTTGGTCTTTTTCAGGATTATTTTGGTAGTTCTGAGTCCCTTGCAATTCCATATGAATTTTAGAATCAGATTATCAATTTCCTCAAAGAAATTGGCTCTGATTCTGATGAGCGTTGCACTCAATCTGTACATTGGGGATGTGTTGCTTGCGTGCCTGAGTTCCTTCCTTCCTTCCTTTCTTTTGAGATTCGGGTCTCACTTTGTTGCTCTGGCTGGCCTTTACTCTCAATACTCCCATCTCAACCTCCCAAATATTTGTGATTATAAGTGTGCACCACCACACCCAGCTAGCATTACCATTTTTTTTTTCCGGTACCGGGGATTGAATGCAGGGGCGTTCTACCTCCGCGCTACGCCCCCGGCCCTATTTTTTTATGCTTTATTTTTGAAACCGGGTCTCACGAAGTTGCAGAGGGCCTCACTAGGTAGAG
>PVJS01020920.1:0-32091 GCA_004027185.1 Glis glis
CCTTTTTCTTCTGCAGCTGTATCTTTAAATACCCTCCTCTCCCCTTGCTGAGGGTCGACCTCCTCTCCTGTGTGAGATACGAGCTCGGCCCCAGTATACTGGTTCAATAAAACCTCGTGCGATTGCAGCAAGATGGAGTCCTGAGAGTTCCTGGGTCGGCGCCGGGTCCCGTGGCTAGAGCAAGGGGTCCCTTCTAAAATGGGGTGCCTTTCAACAGGACCTTATACAAGGTTACAAAACGGTGATTACTTTAATCTAATCCTTTGATAGAAAAAGACTTAATTATATTCTCACACAGACATACTAAATATCTTTTTTTTTACAAAAATTATTTCCAACTTCCACAGGTGTCAGAACATAATGTTCACAAGTAAAAATGACTGGCATACAAATATGGAATTAATATTTTCCAGTGATTGATTAACTCATTAATGACTCAACCAGCAAGAGGGTAAAGCTCTTTCAAAGAGCATTCTGAAGAAGAAGGCATTTAAAGGTATTTAAAAAGTTGAATATAAAACCAGTAAATGCCTGACAGAGCAGTAGAAACCATATGTTGGAGGTGATCTTTTCTAATGCATATTATTTACTCTACCAGAGAACAAGAAATGAATGTGTAACTTCCAAACTTTGAGCCCTTAATTAATGGTAAAAGTCAAACAAAAGTGCGTCTCCTGGATGATGAAATAATCCTTGACTGATCTTGGCAAACAATGTCCCTGCACTCTCATGACCTTATTTGCATGTTTTGATGATTTTCCTTTACACAATTATCACCCCTCATTCCTTAACTCCTTGCTCAGGATCTGATGTCATGGGCACTCCGGGCTTTATTATCATGCAGTCATAAAGTCCCAGCCCTCCTCACTCTAGAGTCCCCTGAGTATTCAAAGGTCTGGAAATGCAGCAAGAATCTTTACCATTAATCTAGGCCTAGTTGAAAGGTAGCCTTTCATTTCCTCTGGAATGATTTCTTATGCAAACTCAGCGGGAGTTCTAGGAGCAGAATGTTCTGCTTCCTTGGATCTCTATTCAAGAGAACCTTTAATTCGCTCTGTTTCATAGTAAATCTAGGGAGAGCCAGTGACGAAAAAATGCATGATGGTGTGCCCTCCTTGAACTGAGCATGGCTTTCACTTCTGCAGTAATGCATGCTCTCCATCCATTGATTGATTTCAGGCAAAAACATGTAAAACAATATTCTAATGATATGTTCCATGAATCAATTTTAGACATATTTAAGCTATTCTAAGCAATTTCAGGGTAAAATTTTCCTTGCCTTTTGAAAAGCTTATGTGCAACTGAGATACTTTGCTATTGTTGCAAAGAGTTCATAACTCAGGTTTTGTATCTTAACTTTTTCAAGTTATTATTATGACTTTAGCCAAAAAAAAGCATATGTTCTTCCCCCCACCCCTCCTTTTTAAGTTTTAAAATATGCATAGCATGTGGTTATCTGAAAAAAAAAGACACAAATACCCATAACCTTTCTCTTGGGGAAAGATAATACACAAAAGTTAAATATTAATTTGAAGAGAAATCTCAAACCTTAGAACAAGGCAGAAAGAAAAAAACAGGACTCTATGACTCTGGAAATAAGTTGGGCTGTGTATTGCATTTGATGTGTGAGGTGATTACTGTTAACTCCAGGGAGACTTGATTCTCACCCTGCGTAGGATCACAGTCGCTGTTTATAGGATGCTATGCATTACAGCTACTAGTTCATTGGCAGTACTGATGTGAATTCTTGATCTATTCATTATAGTATTAGATACTTTTCTTATACCAACTCTGGCAGAGGCAAAAAAAAAAAAAAAAAACAAAAAAAAACCAAAAAACAAAGTTTCAGAGGAAAATGATAGGAATGGAAAAGGTCTATGCACCGGTGGTCTCCGGCTACCATTGTACTTCTGTGTTTCAGGTTATAATGCATGTCCTTAACACAAATCCCATTTTTCACACAATGCAATAACAACTGCTGTTATTTAGTGATTGGTATTGTAAAATGTGCTGTGAGATAAATGCTGTTATTATGAAAATCCTATTAGCAAGTCCCTGTGTACTGTACATGCAGGGCAGATTTATTAACATACCCTCTGTAGTCACTTTCCTGAAAACACTTTTACCAGCTATGAAATACTATACAATAATGCCATTAATAAATGTATCTAATTGCAGTATATAAAAGTGAAACATTGAATGGCTTGAAATGGCTTCTGTGAATAGTGAGATTACTTTAAGTAGATGCACTGAGCACTGGATACACTATGCTCTCCCTTTTTATACGGCCACATGTCAAGTAATAGATCATTTAAGTGCATAGTCAGACAGTTGGGCTAATGAGAAAATGTTGGTTCTTTTATAAAAAGCTGTCAGTAGATGGCAATATGACCGTTTTACAAGGCATTTCTATTCCATATGGAACAAAAAACTTGAGATCATTCACATTTGCTACCTAAATTACTGTAATTTTCCCCCCCAAAAAAGAGCTCCAAGAGCCCTTTTAAACTATTCTTTAAATAATTGATAGTTACAAATGAAAAGCCAAGCCTAGAATTTCCAAAGTGATCAAAGTTGTTTTAATTTTCCATTGGTCGGGGTTGAATAAAAATAATGTTACGAACTATACCATCAATAACTAGGGATTGCAGAGCCTCCATTTCAAGCTACAGCACTTTTAGAAAATCCATATTATATCCTCACTTGGGCACCCCAGCGTGCTATGACCCACTGGTTCACTATTTACTATAGCACCCAGAGGAATGATGACGCATTAAAAATCATTTTGATGTTTTCGTCTTTTCTCTCATCCCTTCAACATTATCCTCATCCAAATAAACACATTTGCTGTGTTTAGTGATATTTTATATAAATACACAATCTGCATACTCTATCTATGCACATATAGTAACACATAATATTAAGTATGCTAAAAACTCAAAGCACATGAGGCAAATCGCATATACTTTAAGGGGCTGTGGCTTATGAACTCATTGTATGTTATAAAAATCAAAAAAGGATAATGCATTCTGGAGAGAAGTTCTGGCACCGGAGTTATGTCTCTTAGAATTTGTCAAATTCTAATAATGAGAAAAATATGTTAAAATGTTAAAATTCTTGAAAGGTTCTGGCAGGTATACAAAGATGCAGCTCTCTAGACTCATTTAATTACATTGGACCTTAAAATTCTAGTTTCTTTTTGGGATAAAGATAAAGGTATATTTTAGGACTGGGATTCTATGAATGGGCTGTGAGGCAAAATGGGAAGATGTTGATCAGTTAACATTGATCAGTAGGAGATGTGAGGACTGGCCATCGTCTCACCTATGGAAAGGCAATCAAATAATCTGAGTTGCCATTTTATCTGAAAGATGAATAGAAATAACTTATGCATAAATAATAAACTTACTTTACAATTTTGTTTTAAAAATTTTAAAAATCAGCTGGGCGTGGTGGTGCAGGCCTGTATCCCAGTACTTGGGAGATTGAGACAGGAGGAGCGCAGGTTTGAGGACAGCCTTAGCAATTTAGTGAGGCCCTCAGTAATTTAGTGAAACTCTGTCTCAAAAAAAAAAAGAGGGGGGAGGCTGGAGGTGTGTAGCTCAGAGGTAGAATATCCTTGATTTCAATTCCTAGTTCCACAAAAAATTAAAAAATAAAAAAAATTTAAAACTTAGTCATGCTCTTTTTAAAAAATTTTTAATTTAATTCAATTTTTTGTGGTATTAGGGGATTGAATCCAGGGGCATTCTACCTTCGAGCTATACCCCCAGCACTATTTTATTCTTTTATTTTAAAACAGGGTCTCACCAAGTTGCTGATGGCCTCACTAAGTTGTTGAACCTGGCCACGAACCTGCAATCCTCCTGTCTCAGCCTCCCAAGTACTGGGATTACAAGTGTGCACCACCACATCCAGCTAGTGGTGCTCTTTAAATGATTGATTTTAGATAAATCTTAATAGTAGTTTGTATTGTAAGAACAAATACAATTTAAAATAAGAGGTTTAACTGTCCCTAATTGAAAGAGACCCCCTCCCTTCTCAGAGAATTTTAGCTCAGAAAGCTTGTATTTTCTCATCTCTTTGAAATGGACATAAATCCTTTTGGAGAGGAGATAAGCCTTTGTGGGCTGGCTTTCCCCAGCTTTATGACTCAGTAATATCTTTTCCCAAGAACCTGGGAACCAATTCTTTGAAATACAAACATCAAGGAGAAAGAATATCAAGAGAAATAGTAACCCTATCTCCCAGTTGCATACCCTGATGACCTGCAGGGGGCAGTCACCTTACTCAAAGTTGTAAAACTACTTTCTGTTAGAAGTTAATACATTTATTGTTGTCTTTCGATGAAGCTGTTTAGCTAACACAGGTAGTCGTTCCAATTACCAGGTAAAGTTAAGATAGTGTGTGTCACAAATGGTGTTGTCAAGTCCTCTTAACTAGTTGTTCATCTAAAAAAAAAAAAAACATGCACCTTATGGGTTGTCTTCTTGCTTACATAAAAGATGAAGAGCTTCTTTTTGTGTTCGCCACCTCCTGGAAGATTGCTTGTGAGATTCATTGCATTCTGGTATAATGCTTTTTCAATAAAAAAAAAAGTTTTTTATTTTTTATTTTTCTGTCTACTACCTTTGTGTAGAGGATTTCTGGGATGGGGTAAAATTTTGTTTTTAATTATATTTTCCAACAGTATCTAACCAGAATTTAGATTTTTGTTGTTGGTGGTGGTGTTTTTTTTTTTTTTTCCTTTGAATTTTCTTCCTCCCAACTGAATTCAACCCTAACTTTTGCCCTGGGCAGGAAGAATCAGGTTTCTGTGCTGCTTACCAATTCCTCCTGAGGATTGTTGCAATTTATCTTCATGTCTTTCATTCTTCATTGAAGGTAATTGTATTCCTGGTACCATGCCACTTTCTTGAAAATAAAGCAATCAAGCAAGACAGAAGGATGTAAGCTATCAAAGGAATGTTAATAATTTTCAAAATAAGCAAGAAAACACTTTAGATGAATTTCCACTTAAAAAATTCCTTGAAGTTGTATAGCAAATATGCAAGCAATTAAAATAGCTTTGTTTGTCAACATCTGTGGCAAAAACAACGTTAAAGGAAATGTAAAACAAATAATATACTAGTCAGAATTCTGTCATCCCATTTGTGAAAATAAAGCTATTTATCACTAAAAAGGATTTATTTACATTTCTTATTAAAACAGAACTTTTTCTTCAAGGAAAGAGATTATTTTCTTTGGACTTCTTTGATGGTAGATATTGAAATAATTGAAATCTATATATTTTAAAGTATCTTTCCTTCAAATACCCTTGATGTTCTTTAATCAATAGTTTCATTAGACATTTCTCCATCTGCCATCACCACATACATATGCAAGTGAGAAACCTGTTTTGTGAAGTGACACTTTAATAATTATTTTTAAATCAAGTGTCTAGATGGGAGGTTATAAATCTTCAGTTTTACAAGATTTTCTTAAAGACCAATTAAAACACACAAAAAAATTTTCCTTTACAAATGATGATATTTCCACCTTTTAAAAACATAGATGATATCTTTACTATATTAGATTTATAATAACCATAAAATATTCATAACGTCTCCCTACAATTTATCATTATTGCTATATTTTTTGTTATGAAACTCTATACAGGGACATAAAACAAAGCCCATTGAACTATCCTTCATTTCTTTTTTCAGAGTTTGGCGATCATTCTTAAAATAGAGATTTGGTTTTTCAAGAAGAGAGAGTTAAAAGAATACCATCTATAATCTGGGTATTCTAGATATCTGAACTCCACACTGTCTGGAACTCCTAAATGATTAGGTGTTGGAGGTTAGACTCGATGTCATTCAAAAGACAATTTTCTTTGGACTGGCAATAATATTATAGACTGTTCTAAGACCTCAAAGTCATAGGGCATTATCAATCTGTTTTCAGGAGAGCTGTTACTTTATAAAAATGTCCAAGGTTAAAGGAGAAAACTACTTGCATCAGTATCTTTTTTACCTTCCTTATTTGAAAGGCGGTATACAACAAACTTTCTAGACACTTATTTCTTCTGGAAAGTTCCATGATGAGTCCATTGTGAAACTTATTACTTTTAGGAGATTGGCATTTAAACATTGATTTAGATGGAGTACATTTTCTGCATGAAATCAAACTTCACTGACGTTCGTATAATCTAAGCATTATGCCAGGTACTATTTGGATGGTAAGAAAAAAGACTTATCAGGTTGTCTCAGTCTGTCTCAGCCTCCTCAGTACTGGGATTATAAGCATGCACCACCATGCCTGGCTTTTTTTTAAGTAAAATTGTTTTATTTCTCATGGATTTTAAATGCCAATTGCTGTTTTTTAGCAATGGCCACATCCCTATTATGCCCATAGAGTAGGAAGACGTAAACATGATTGTATCTTTCTCTAAGGTTGGGTAAGAAGGTCCTCGAATACAGGTATTTTTCTTGGTAGAAAGTAGCTGATCAATGGTGTTTAAGGTTATAGCAGCAACTTCACAGAAACAAGGAAGTGCTGCAATGGAAGACTTTATGTTCGAGAGGAACAGTGTGTTATTGAAAACTATTTTCTATTTCTATGTATGAAGTAAGCATAGATTTTTTAATGTATGCACATATATAAATATCATAATGTTATTGATATGCATATCTGAACCAAATATGCATTCCACACCTAATACTTACATTATGATTTCATTATTACTTTTGAAGGGCATAGTAGGTAGGTTGTTAGGTATTTTTATAGCTCTCATTCTGTGTTTGCTAAAGCATGTTTATATAACAGAGTAGAAAATATTCTCTTACCATTATCCAACAGTAACATGCTTTAATGTAAAATTTGAGAAAATTAGATAAGATTTTTTCCAATAGCTATTGTTTCACTGTCTCGTGTGTTGCAACTCTTCAACACTATAGGTACACAATCCATCATCACAATTCTGATATACCAAAGAATCAAAATCACAAATCTTTTGGGAAACTAACTTTATACTAGAACCTGCCTTAAATTTATGTATTTCTGTTTATAGTGTTTGTCTACTTTACAGTAAATATGCATACATTTCACTGCGTGTATATTAAGATTTGATTACTGTGTGAAGGACAGACCCTACCATGAGAATTACACAATACGTAATATATGCATCAAATTAACCTTACAAAACTTGACAAATTTTGAGTTAAAAAATACATCTAACTCCAACGGTTTGGGATAAAGAATTGGGACTTGTGTTATTTAAACCAAGGTGAGATTTTAAACCCCTCTGTTCAGAAGTTGCATATATCAAAATATTTTTGCACCATCTATTTGCTATGAAGGTCATCTTGAAAAAACAAAATATGATAGCTGTAAGTTACTTAGAAGTCACTCACTTTAATACCCTCTATTTTAGCAAAAGAAACTGGTAGTCAAGAGAACAAATTATTTTGTTAAAAAGTCATACAGAAAATAAATAAATGATGAAGGGACTGAAACCAACCCCACGTGATATTATCACCTCCTATAAAAAGTGCAAATGATCATCTGCCAGGGATTCCCAGAGGAATGCTAGATGTGGGTGAAACTCAACACGTTTGAAGTGTGGTGTACTTTAACCACTCTAATTCTTCAACTTTCTCCTTTCATGCTCTATCCTGGTTGCAGGAATCACCACCCTATCAGATACTCAATTTTGAAAACTTTAGTATTACTTCTTTCTGTTTTTTTTTCAGGACCATGTCCATTCAGGTAATGGATATTCTCTATTTTATCTCTAATTTCTTTACCCCATTTTATTCTAGTCCTACTGGCATTCTTTTTCTGAAGACAAGGCTAAAGAGTTTGTTGTCTAGATGATTGCAAGAGTGTAAGACCTGCCTGACTCTAAGATCCCTGTCTACAATCTCTTCTACGTTTTCAGTCACCAACATCTCACACGGCTAATTCAGAGAATAACATTCTGGAAAAGGATCCTCATTTATAAAATGAGTAGTCATTAAAATCCTCTAAGAGCAAAGCATTGAGTCACATATTGAGAGATATTCCAAGATAAGTAAGGCAAAATTCCTTTGTCAGATCAAACTTTACATCACTCAATTACAGCGTGTACCTTAATCAGCACCTAAGTAAATAAATAGCTTTCCAGGATGCATGCCATTCAAAATTATGTGAGTAAGAGAAAACGCTACCATAATTCCTGCGGGTTGCTTGAATGGAAAAATAGTGCATATTTACACTATAGTAGATATTTACCCATGCCCCAAGCTCACGATAGGCAGCCCTGTCTAATAAATTGAAATGACCTGGAAAATTAAAAATGATTTTAAATATTCCTATAGCTAAGAGGTTGTTATTATATGATAGATATCTCTGTAATGTTGATTTTTTATATATTTTAATGTACCTAAAATCTTGATGTAAAAGCAGGAAGATAAACAGAAATGAGCATCTGCTGCTAATAGTAGTTACTGTTATTATTATTATTATTATTATCATCATTATTATATTTTTGAAGAGTTATTTTATTCATGGATCTCAAATTCCTTAGGAAAAGTATTTTCCTTTTAACAGGGAGCATGTATTTGTGGTTTTCTTTCTTTATTATACTTTTATTGGTTGCATTATAGTCTCACATCATAACATAGTTCATGGTGATAGTGATATACACTTTCATTGACATTACTATTATTATAAAAACAAAGTTCTACCTCAATTGTTAGTAGGGAAAATTGGGCAGATTATGTTGCAGTTAGAAGATGCTTTAATCTGTGGCTTTTGTTTTAAAAGGCAAGAAGTAATAAGTAATTTTGAGGGTGTAGAGTACCTTGTTGGTGGGGAGGTAGATTGGTAAAGTCACTGGAAAAACAGTGAAGGTTCCTAAAGAATTGAAATTAGAACTTCCATGTGAACCAGCAATCTACTTTGTATCTAAAGGAAATTGAATCTTTGTCTCATAAAGATATCTGCACTCCCTGTTCATTGCAGCATTATTTTCAATAGCCAAGATAAACAACCAAAGTGTCATGAATGGATAAAGTATGAAATAATGGAACATTATTCTGCCTTAAGAAAGAAGGACCGATCTGCCATTTATGACAACATGGATAAAACTACAGGACATTATGCAAGGGAAATAAGCCAGATACAGAAAGAAAAATACTGCACCATCTCATTTACATGTGAAAATGTATTTTAAAAAATCAAATACATAGAAGCAGAGAGTAAAACATTGTTTCTAGGGGGATCAAGAGGTGGGGGAAATGGGAATATGTGGATCAAAAGGTACAAAATTGTAGTTTTAAAAATGAATAAATAAATCTAGAGATCTAGTGTACAACATGAAGACTGTAGTTAATAATACTATTTTATATGCTAATAATTTGCAAAGAGAATATGCAGGAAATGCAAAGGAAGCATACAGAATGTCTTTCTTACCTTGCCATGGATGCAGATTTCTTAAGTAGGCTACAAAGACACTAGTCATAAAAAGATAACAAGAAAAACTCATACTTTCTTTTAAAGAAGAACTTTATGATAAAGAGAAGAATGTGAATTCTGCAACTGTTGAATTAATTTTTTTTTTTTTTGGTAAATGTCTGCTAGGTCCATTTGGTGTTGTTTTTTCTTGTCTGGATGATCTATGATTTACTCAATGATGAAAGTGGGAGATGATATTCCCAACATGAAGATTGTAGTTAATAATACTATTTTATATGCTAATAATTTGCAAAGAGAATATATTTTAGGTAGTCTTCCCATTAAAACCAAAAGGTAACTGCATGAGATGAGTGTAGTAATAACTTCATTATATATATGAATATCAAAATAAGAATATTTGACACCATAATGTAAGCCTTAAAAACATACTATAAAAAATAAGTAAAATATTTTTCTTTAACCTGAGGTATCACTGTCCTATCCCTGAGAATTATAATTGTCCTTTAGAAATGTGTATGTGTTAGCCGGGCGTGGTGGCGCACGCTTGTAATCCCAGTAGTTTGGGAGGCAGAGGATCCGGGTTCGTGGCCAGCCTCATCTCTCTCTCTCTCTCTCTCTCTCTCTCTCTACCTAGTGAGGCCCTCCGCAACTTCGTGAGACCCGGTTTCAAAATAAAGTATAAAAAATAGGGCCGGGGGTGTAGCGCGGAGGTAGAACGACCCTGGGTTCAATCCCCGGTACCGCAAAAAAAAAAAAAAAAAAAAAAAGAAATGTGTGTGTGTTCACATGTGTGTACTTGCTATTTACCTTAAAGCACAATGAATATAATTAGCTTGTGTACCTGCTTCTTTTCCTAGCAGAGACAGTTTACAGAGATCTGGTAGGGCTCAAGTTGAACAGAACGGACTGCAGCATATCATGCCTAAGGGTAAACTGGCTGCACCAAGCCTACGGATTTTTTTTAAAGAAATGCAAATATTCAACATGAAGGAAGGCAGTACTTCCATAGATGGTACAGCTAAAGACATCAGAAAGGGCAGGGAATGAATGGTTCCAGGAGTAGATCTCAAAAGACATGCGATTTCCCCCTTTCAATTATTCCATGCAGACAGTCATCAGTGTTCACTAAGATGAATATTCTGCTCATTGGCCGTCCACATTTTATTGCTCTTTAACTATTTCAACCCTTCGATAAGTCTGACAGAGTCACACAGACTTGGTGATTTAACATTTCAGGGAATAAGTGAGCAGTGTCAAAATTTGAGACAGTAAGAAAGACAAGAGTTCGTGGCAGAAGGAAAAGCTTTGGCAGCGTGGGCTTCTTTCTTTTGTGATCTGGAAGAGAAAGTCTGTCACTTGAATTCTCTAGATTATGTCCACTTGTTGGTGTACCCCCATTTGGTCTATGCTTCATGGTTTAGCCCTTTCCTTGGTTCTACTCCAAGAAGAACTCTGAGAGACATAAAACATTGATATCTGCTGCTGGAAAAAGAAATTAAACAACTGACTATTAATAAAAGCGGTGGTGGGGGGAAGAGTGCTATAGCAACAGCAAAATATATGGTGTGCTCCTGTATTCAATGGGGAAAATGGCCTTTCTCAATAAGTGGTGCTGGGTGACTGTGTATACACATGAAAAGATGGACATTGGCCCCTCCCTTACTTCATACACAAAGTCAGTTGAATATCCCGAGTGAGGAAACTATGAAGCATTGAGAAGCAAACATACAGAACATACAGAATGCCTTTCTTACCTTGCCATGGATGCAGATTTCTTAAGTAGGGTACAAAGACACTAGCCATATAAAGATAACAAGGAAAATTCATACTTTTTTTAAAAGAAGAACTTTATAATGAAGAGAAGAATGTGAATTCTGCAATTGTTGAATTGTTATTTTTTTTGTAAATGTCTGATCCATTTGGTGTTGACTTTTTCTTGTCTGGATGATCTATGATCTACCCAATGATGAAAGTGGGAATTGATATTCCCAGCTAGTATTGTAGTGGGATACATCTCTCTTTAAATCTAATTATGTTTGTTTTATATAATTGGAAACTCCATTTTGGGGTACATATATTTATAATTTTTATTTCCTCTTGTTGAATTGTCCCTTTATTATTATATAGTGCCCTTCTTTGTCTCTCTTCATAGATTTTATGTAAAGTAGATTTTATATAATATAAGTGTGGCTACTCCTGCTTAATTTTTTTTTTTCCATTTGCATGGAATATCTTTTCCTAGCGCTTCACTTTTACTCTATGTATGTATTAAATAATGGTGCATGGAGTTCCTAGTAGGTGTCACATAGTTGGGTCTCAATATTTTTTTACCCCTTTGGCCTCTCTCTATATCTTTTAATTGGGGAATTTAATTAATTTACATTAAAAGTTATTATTATAAGAATTTATTGTTGCTATTTTGTTTTTTTCTAATCGTTTTGTGTATTCTTTGTCACTTGCCATCTGTCTTATTTATGGGGTACACTGATGTAATTTCAAACAATGTGTAATGATCAACTCAGGATAATTAACATTTTCTTCTCCTCAAATATATTGCTTAAAAAATAAAAATAAAAAAGAAGCTACTTATAAACTACTTATAAAAGTAAAAAAGTAACTACTTATAAAATTATATGTTTATACATTTATATAACTCTTAATATAATTTATAAACTATTTAAAACTATTAATAAAAAGGAACTATGTATCAAATTATACAATAAAGAGAGGACATTTTGCAAACTAGAATAGAATAGAAAATATATTCCCAAGAAAATACTTTCCTCCTTAGGTGAGTAAATAAATCACATCATTGATGTAAAACCGTGGATACGTCTATATTATATTTGGGTCACCTTCTCTTCCTTCCCTTTCTTAATGCTCCACTTAGAAAATTACTGTAACAACAAACTAAATTGATGATATTTTGGTGACATATTGGCAATAAAATGCATTCTCTGATGAAGAGACATTACAAGAAGAGAAATCACAGACATTCCAAATGAGCCCAAACCAATATAGCATATGGCAATAAGGGGAAAATGGTTTTTCTATCCTGTGCTCCATTCTGCTTTGTCCTATAACCACACTTGTTAGATTATATATTTTCAGATAACTCTTTGGAAAGTAAAATCTTAGGAATTTTAACAAATTTCATTCAACAACAATCAACTCTTATTTTGTGTTGTTTAATTGGAAGGTAATTCTGACACATCTAATCCAAAGTGCTCATTAAACACTATCAGTAAAAACTTCAATGTCAATCACATAGAAGCTATGAGGATACCAAAAATTCTTTTTAATTATCACATAAACATATTAAAATCAAAATTTCATGGCCAAGAAATTCAAATAATGTGAATCACTTTATACTTTTGTAAACAAATATAGGAACTACATTAAAAATTAAACATCACCAAAAACATTCTTGTTAACAAAGTTTCTTTCTTACATATAAACTAAAAGATTCTACCAAATATCCTTAATGTTCATACATAGAAATTAATTACTTACCACCATTTAAAACTTTCAATCAAATTGTAGGATATGTTCTTTATCTAAAATTTAATAGAAAGTGATTTTAAAAAGAAGTATACAAAGAAAAAATGGTGTTCAAATTTTAATGAATTTTCCTGGCTATTATTTAAAATACATGTGGAATGAAATAATGTCACATCACCAGCGCCTCCCTTCATGTAATCAGTTCATCAATACATTTGTGGTCCAGTAATCCAATCTTGAGGAACTTTTCTAATTAATGTATAGCATTTAAGGAGCTTAAAATTTTCTGAGTGGCTATTTCAATATCTGTCATTTCATGAATTGTGAGTGACCTATTTGCATGAATAGAAAATGAGTGAGTCAATATTATGAGCCATTACATTCTAAAGTCCTAATTATAAATGATTAACATATTCTTTTGAAAATCTTTCAGAATCATTACTATAGTTGATTTAAAAAAAAAGAGGATTTTCTATAGCTGGAGCTCTTCTTCCCAAAGTTGCCTTCTCGAGACTCAGCAGTAAATCTCTACTCTCTACACAGCCTTACACTTTAAAACAGAAAAGCAAATGAAAGCTATTATCATTAATGATTCAGATCGACTAGGTCTGGAAGCTTTCGCTTATAATCCAATTAGATGCTTCGAGAAGTAATTTTAACTTTCAGTTCTTCCAAAGCCATATTAAGGTACAATATGTCCCTTTCCCCCTCATATTTGGCTTCTGATACACAAAAGAGTAAAACTTTGATAAATAGAAATCAGAATAAAATTTTGGTTCCTTTGTAAGAAAGGCATATGTTGCATTTTACAATGAGAATTTGGATAATTTTAAACTGTGAAAAACAAAAAAATTGAGCTATGATTTAGAGCTATACATATCAGTGCCAACTCTTGTATACAAAACACTTCAAAGCATGTATTCTGTTTTTAAGAAACTTGGCTCATTAAATTCTTGAAATGTGGAACGACAACCACAATTTTCCAAGATCAGGGAGTAATTTAGGTGCTGGTAACATTACCTCTTACGATCATCTCTTTAATATAACAGATTCAAGCTCATCAAAATTAAAAGGAATTAAATATTAGTTCTAACAAAAACTAGGAGACAGTTCTCATAGAAATATGCATGCCTATAGAATCAGAACTGTGGAATTTATCTTGCTGTTTATTTTCCCAATATATTGGCCTCTGCATCCATATTCTTCATTCAGTGGAGAAACAGAAATTTCAGGAAGCTTCAGTTTCCACAAAACATGTTTTTACTTCACTCTAGAACTAGGGTTTTGGTGTCTTTTCATTTCCCTTATATTTTCTTCCTGCTGTCCCATGGAATTAACATCAAAGATTGGTGACAAATTGGCAGTGACAGCTTGTCAAGAAGTGTTGTTAATGGCTTTATTGAACCCTATCATTCACGTTTTATTTATTTGCAAGTCCCAGGGATTGATATTGAGGTATATACCAGTTAGTTATAGTTGCTCCATGGTACAGTCTAAAAGAGTCTCCATACTTGGAAACATATTATGTTTTTAATGTGGACTATGTAAGACAGTGGGGATGGGATTAGAACTATTGCTTGCTATTACTAGAAAAAAATAACCTGAATGTCCTATCCTGCAGTTCTGAGATTATGACCAAATGCTAAGGTTTTCTGTCAGTCAGATTCCCAGCAGGAAATGGATTACATTGTCATGTTGGAAGTTGAAGAGAGTTCAGTGAGAATATTAACGAAGATGTAGCAAAACTTAGCAAAATTAGAGGTAATTGTAAAGTAATATGAAGCACTGTTATTACCCTTAAACCTAAAAAATAAGATAATATTACAGGAATGGAGAGAAGGCAGCTTGACAAGACCTGTGATCATAGCTGGGCTGTAAAAACTCCTTAGAGAAAGAACCAGGAACACAGACTGGTACCAACATCCTTTCCTCTCTCCCAACTCCTGCAGGTGTTCTCTTGGTGAGATATAGCTAGTAGATAGACAGCAAAGAAGTTTGTTGATGCATTGCCGTGGGGCATAGGCAGGGCTTGGTAGGTGGAGAATGCAGAGTTTCATAGGGAAATCTCCAACTTGGTCTGTATATGGTGAAGCAATCTGTTGGCTAAGTAATTTGCCATAGTTATTTCTACTTTTTGACATAATACAAAGATACTATGTTTTGGTTTACAAGACAACTTCAAATATATTGTGTTATTTAGTCCTGTAAACTTTCTGTAAAGTAAAAGTCAGGTAATTTTGACCTTATTTGCAAATGATTAAACAACATAGCAGAAGACAGGTAACTAGGAAGTGGTGGAACTTGGAGTCAACCGTATCTTCTATTTTCAAGTCCTGTATTATTTCTATTACTTTACAGTCATTTAAAATACTTGGGGCTGTTTATTTTCTTCCCACAAAAAATAGTAAAGGTAGTTATAATACCAAAGTTATCTAGTATGAAGTAAGGGAGAATCCTTCATGAGGTTGTGTTAATAATATAATGGCAGAGAGATGGTTTGCCATTTAGGGCTGCCCTTAGTTAAAGCTATTTTTCTGTAGTCATCATAATAGCATAAGTATTCTAACTATGCAAGCCCCAAGATATGCTATTCAGTGTGACATAGCGGACAGAATCCTGGGTCACACATGAGAGTTGGATCTGGCTTCAGTTTCCGTAAAACAAATTATGAGAGTCCGAGAGTCTCAATCTATAGCACATTCTTTTTGAGAAATCTGGTATGCAGGATTTTTTATACTTTTATTACATTGTAATTATACATCATAATCATAATGAGGTATCGAGTGATAGGAATACACAAGCACAGAGTACTTAGTGTGTTTACCTCCGGATCCCACCCCACTCCCTCCCCTTCCCCATACAGGTCATTGAGATTGGTATTGATAATTTCCTATGTGTACATAGCATTATTTAAACTGTTACCTTCATTACGTCTCTATCCCCTCTCCTTCCTCCCCTTAACCCCCTCCATCATTCTACTGGGGTCTCTCTTCCTTTATCTGAGGTTGCTTTTGTTACCCAATTTCTCTCTAGTTTCCACATATCAGAGAAAACATGCAACTATTTGCTCTCTGAGACTGGCTAATCTCATTTAACATAATGTTTTCAAGTTGCATCCATTTCCTGCAAATTACATAATTTCTTCTGTTTGGCTGTGTAAATCTCCATTGTGTGTATGTATGACTGGAGTTTAATCTTCTAAAAATTATCTTCTATCTCCAGTATTCTTTCATTTTAGATATTTTTTGCTTGAGTAGAAACTATTGATTTGATTGGAGTTTTATCTTCTAAAAATTATCTTCTATCTCCAGTATTCTCTCATTTTAGATATTTTTTGCTTGAGTAGAAACTATTGATTTGATGTAAAGATGGCAAGGGATCCTGTGTGTTGTTTAAAAACAAGTAAAACAAAGTTAGTCTAAGTCCCTGTGATGAGAATTTGGGTCCAATAGTAATTAGTTCCTTTGTTCTATGTTAATTAAAATGTATACTTTCATTGGTAGCAGAAATACAAAGGACTGATAATTTAGTTTCTATTGTTTCATTATCTGTACTATATTTACATGGA
Organism: Glis glis; assembly: GCA_004027185.1. NCBI lineage: Eukaryota > Metazoa > Chordata > Mammalia > Rodentia > Gliridae > Glis > Glis glis. The sequence goes on from PVJS01020920.1 coordinate 16,508, forward strand.
AGAAGACTATAGAGTAGCAAAGTAAATACCTAATATTTCAATTTGATGTGAGTAAATACTGTATATGCAACTCTAAGTATCTTAGTAACTTAGAATAAATATATTAGGTTTCACATAATCAAAAAGATTGTGGCTCAAGTACAGAGTTGTATTCACAGGTCAATTCAAATAATAACTTTTATTATGCTAATTTTAATAAACTATAGAAGCTGCATTAATAATTTAAAATATATCCTATTGCTTATAAAGCTATTTAAGTACTTTTAAATTGTAATGGGATTTCTATTAGAGCTCTGACCAAGAAATCATCCACTAAACAGTTCTTAAAGAAAAAATAGCTCGATATCTTACACATTTTTTGTGTTAAAATCATTTTGCAAAGTATTTACTGACTTTTTAATATATAAAACTTAGTTGCATGTAAATCTCTTAAATATCAGGAGTACTGAGTTTAGTTTGTGGGGCTATTTTTAATTTCTACCTAGGTCACTCTACAGAGAGTAATTACCCATGTGTATATTACAGAGATTGAGGCACCTCTGAAGTTAACAAGGAAAGTGAATGAAGTTGCATTTCTACTCCATCTTTGGCACGTTCTGTCTGAGGGAGAATGAAGCTATTCAGGCTTTCCACATTTAATATTTCTCATTTGGTTGGAATACTTACAGAAACTCTCATCCTGTTTTGAATTTGTTTTTAAAAGCCACGTTGAAGTAAGGCTTATATTAGATATCTAAAATTCATGGCTTAATCCTAACATCTCCTCCCTATTTCCACTAACACCATTTTTATCCCTTGAGCAGGAGCTTCTTCAAGCAGGCTCTTATCCAAGATATTCCTTCTTCTTAGGTCATATTTTCTCCTTCATTCACCCTTAAAACACATTTTAATATGCTTTTCTTTCAAAAAATTGTCCCCAAGATCCTGGCTGCATTTGTATCTTCCCTCCTCTGCTCCATCCCCCTACCCAGGATTAATTATTAGGTAATCGTACTGTTTATGTTAGTCTTTCTTAATCCAAGTTCCAGAATGGCATGGGTTTTTCTCTAGTCTTCCAGTACTTGGAACATTTCTTGGAACTGAATTTTTTTCATATAAATATATCTCTTTTTCTGTTCTCTACAGAGATATTTTCTTTTACATAGACTTATTATGCTTGAAGGCTTAGAAAAATACTAGGTGGTTAGTGTAACTAAATTGACCAGAAATACATTTTCCTGAGGATATTTAAGATTATGAAAGAGGTGAACTAGCTATAAATCTGTAACATACTTCTAATAAAAAAAAAGGAAAAGAAAATAGAAAAAAAACCCACATACATTTGTTTTGAGTCCAAGAACACCATGAATTGCATGGTAGTTCTGAAGAGGTAATTGTCTAATTTCTGCTTATCATTTTAAAATTCTCCATACTGAAAATGCCTGCTTAATATGCTCATTAATACCTTGAGTTTACAGATGGGATACTTACTGAAACACTTACTCTTTTTTCTTTTACATAGATTTCATACCCTTGCAATAAAAAAAAAGAATACCTAGGAACAAGCCTGAGTCATTTGATTTATTTAACTCTGAATTTCTTTGCCTTAGGATTATAAATCAGACTCTTATTGTCACTTTAATGCAGAAAGGGTTCTTTTGTGTTCATAATATAGATCAAGATGTGATTTAAGTCGAATCTTGTCAAGGTAACTCCTTTTTAAACTCTGAGAAGAGAGTTGGCTGTAATCCAAAACTAATGGGAGTCATATTTTATAATAAAAAGCAATATGTTAGTAATAGAGGCATCACTACTTCTTGCAGTCACCACTAGCACACATTCTTGTCAGTTTTCACAGCTAATGTATTTTTTTGTCAAGTCATAAGCACTTTAAAAAAGTCTCCACTTAATATTGTAGAAGACAGAAATTCTAATTTTCCAAAGAAAGCAGTGAAAATAGAGATGCTAGCCTGGAGGAATAGATATAAGATGCCTGACTATCAAAGGAATCCCATTTTGAAAAGAAAGACCATCAGAAAGTACAGTAGTGTGAATAGGAAATTGAACGAACCTTCAAATTGAACATAAAGGGGTGTCACATTTCCAGTACTTTCCTTCTTCCCCACATTTCATAAAGAAATCTTTCAACTGATCAAATGTAAAAAGATGACAAGAAGTAATTTATATTGTTCACATCTACTATTTAATGACTCCCGTGAGAAATGAAAGCTAATTTAACTGTGTTTGCATGTACTGCGACACTTGTCACACATTGCTTATAGCTCTTGTAAGGCTATGTGTCTGTAATGTAGAGTTTGATATGGCTGTGCAACTATAGCAAAAGTTTCAGGGAGACTGGTTCCTTCCACTTTTAAATTCTGTGGCTCTCAGTGTGAGAAAGTTAAAGGTATATCACACATATGCAACAAAATACTAGTGTGAGGAATAAATGGTCACACGGGGGACATTCACTGAAAATTAGTGATCACAAAGAAATAATCTTCCTAGAAAAGCAAGTCAGTTTTATTGATTGATTTGATGAACTTTATGAAAAAGAGAGGCTAATTCAGCTTACAATTTTAACTTGTGGTAATTCAACTGATTTTGAACTTTTATGTTATATGTAAAATTGTATTTTCAAAGAGTTTCAACATTTCAAAGACATTCACGTAGACTTTAATATTTAGTTTAAATTATGCAAATCCACCATGCTCCCATTGTTCTGCCGGTCTTTGTGTTTTCCTCTTTTGTGGGGGTGTCCGAAATTGAGGTGAGGAGTACTCTTTGATGTTAGTCTTTAAGAAGTATCAGCAGCCTAGTAGATGTGACCTTTTCCCCTCTACTGTTTTGTGCTCTGGAATAAATTTATTATGTCACAGATTTCTTTCTTTATATTTTCTCCTTGAATCAGGTGATAATGCTCTTTATTTACATGACCCAGTTTCTAAAAGCAATTAAGCTTCCTTGGACAGTGTAATAAAATCTATCACTTACTTTGCCTCCTTTCATTTTTCCCAAGTTGGTTTGTAAGACGGCTGAAGTATTTTTATATCTTTTCTCAGGATGACAACATTGAGGTTCACAAAATTTAAGTAAATAGTAATGTCAGGACATAAATGCAGGTCTTGTTACCCTAGACTAGTGGGATTTTCTCCTCTCACAAAGCAACCCCTCATTATTTTGAAAAGTTACCAATATGTCCTAGGACCAATACTTAGGGATATCTAAAGTATCCCTAAGTATTAATGAGATCAGTGAAAATGAGTCTTAATGAGAGAAAATTAATTCCGAGGAAAATGTCCACATGTGCGTTGTTATGTTTTGTTATGAGAACTATAGTACCCCATAAAATACTTCAATAAAACCTGAAATTTTGCTTTAAATTTTCCACTTGCCTTTTCTTAAGTACCTCTAGATAGTTAAATGTAAAAAAAATACTTTTTAAGTGAAAGAATCTTTAGTTTATAATCCAATAAGACAAACTTTGTATCGTTAACTAAAGAGTCTGGTACTGGGGGACACATAGCATTATTTTCATAGTACATCCAGTGTCTTGTTTGGGGCATTTCTATTGGAAGTAATTTGCTTATATTACTATGTAATTTAATTTTTTATTTTTTATACTTTTATTGGTGTACTATAGTTTCACATCATTATGTAGTTCATAGGGATAGTGATATATATGCGCACAGCACTTGGCGGGCTTTCCTCTGGCTCCCTCCCCACTTCCACCCCCCCATACAGGATATTGAGATTGGCATTGGTATTCTCACATATGTACATAATGTCAACGGAAGTGATTCCTTCATTGATTCTCCCTCTCCCCCCACCCTTTCCCCTAGACCACCTCTCTGGCTCCACTGGAGTTTTTCCTCCATTATCTAAAGTTCCTCTTGTATCCTGATTACTCCCTAGCTTCCACATAGGAGAGAAAACATATGACTGGCTAATCTCACTTAGCATAATTTTCTCCAGGTCCATTCATTTTCCTGAAAATGACATAATTTTGTTTTCCTTTATTGCTAAGTAGAATTCCATTGTGTGGATATCCCATAACTTTATAATCCATTCATCTGTTGGTGGACACTTAGATTGGCTCCATAATTTGGCTATTGCGAATTGTGCTTCTATGAACATGGATGTGCATGTATCACTATAATATTCTGATTTCAGTCTCTTTGAAAAAATACCCAGGAATGGTATAGCTGGATAATATTGTGGATCCATTCCCAGTTTTCTGAGGAATATCCACACTGGTCTCCATAGTGGCTACTCTAATTTGGAATACCACCAACAATGTAGAAGAGTTCCTATTTCCCCACAACCTGGCCAACATTCATTGTTGTTTGACTTCTTGATGATTGCCATTCTGATTGGGGTTAGATGGAATCTAAGTGTAGTTTTGATTTGCATATCCCTGATTGCTAATGAGGTTGAACATTTTTTTTCATGTATTTATTGGCAATTTGTGTTTCTTCTTTTGTGAAGTGTCTTTTTAGTTTAATATCCCATTTCTTGTTTGGATTATTTTTAGGGTTAAGTCTTTTAAGCACTTTGTATATTCTAGGAATTATTCATCTATCAGAGAAATAGCTGGCAAAGATCTCCCATTCTGTAGGCTCTCTCTTTAGACTTTTGATGGTTTCCTTTGATGAGCAGAAACATTTTATTTTAATGCCATCCGATTTATTAACTATTGTTTTGATTTCTTGAGCTTTGGGGGTCTTATTGAGGAAGTTTCTACCTGTGTCTATATTTTGGAGTGTTGGACCCATGTTCTCCTGTAGTAATTTCAGAGTCTCTGGTCTAATTTCCAGGTCTTTGATCCATGTCAAGTTGACTCTTGTACAGGGTGAGAGGTAAGGATTTATTTCCATTTTTCTACAAATGGATAACCAGTTCCAAGCACCATTTGTTGAAAAGGCTGTTTTTTTATCCAAAGTATGTGTTTGGCACCTTTGTCAAAAATCAATTGGCTGTAAGTGTGTGGATTTGTTTCTGTATCTTTTATTCAGTTCCATTGGTCTGTCTGTTTTTGTGCCAAAATCAATCTTTTTATTATTATAGTCCTGTAGTATAATCTGAAATCAGGAATTGTGATGCCTTCTGCATGGTTCTTATTGCTGAGAATTGCTTTGGCTATCCTGGGTCTTTTGTTTCTTCATCTGAAATTTAGGACTGATTTTTCTAGGTCTGTGAACAATGACAATGGTATTTTGATAGATATTGCCTTGACACTGTAGATCACTTTTGGTAGAATGGTCATTTTGATAATATTTAATCTTCCTATCCAAGAGAAAGGGAGATCTTTCCATCTTCTAAGATCTTCTTCAATTTTTTTCCTTAGTGTTTTATAATTTTTATTGTAGAGGTCTTTTACCTCCTTAGATAGTTAGATTTAATCTTAGGTATTTATTGTTTTCGAGGTTATTGTAAATGGAATGGTTTTATGGATTTCTTTTTCAGTGGATTCATGATTGGCATATAGAAAAGCTACTGATTTTTTCAGCTTGATTTTGTATTCTGCTACTTTGCTGAATTTGTTAATCAGCTCTAGAAGTCTTTTGGTTGAGTTTTTTGGGTCTTCTAAATATAGAATCATGTCATCTGTAATAGAGATAATTTCAGTTCCTCTTTCCCAGTTTGAATTCCTTTGACGTCCTTCTCTTGCCTTATTGCTCTGGCAAGAATCTCGATTACTATATTGAAAAGGAGTGGTGATACTGGGTCCTATGAGGCCAGTGACTGTAACACTAAAACCAAATAAAGATCCCTCAAGAAAAGAAAATTTCATTCCAATATCCTTGATGAACATAGATGTAAAAGTTCTAAACAAAATACTAGCAATATGCATTCAAAACCATATCGAGAAAATTCTACACCATGACCAAATTAGTTTCATTCCAGGGATGCAAAGCTGGTTCAACATATGCAAAGCAATACATGTCATTCACCATATAAATAGCACTAAGAACAAAAAAATCACACAATCATCTCAATAGAGGCTGAAAAGCATTTGACAAATACTACACCCATTCATGCTAAAAACACTGCAGAAAATCAGAATAGGCCAGGAGTGGTGGCCCACGCTTGTAATCCCAGTACTTTGGGAGGCGGAGACTGGAGGATCCGGGTTCAAGGCCAGCCTCAGCTCTCTCTCTCCCTATCTCTTTCTCTCTCTCTCCTTAGTGAGGCCCTCTGCAACTTCGTGAGACCCAGTTTCAAAATAAAGTATAAAAAATAGGGCCGGGGGCATAGCGCAGAGGTAGAATGCCCCTGCATTCAATCCCCGGGACCGCAAAAAAAAAAAAAAAAAATCAGAATAGAAGGAACTTACCTCAACATCATTAAGGCAGTATGCAGTAAACCTAAAGCCAATACCATATTGAATGGGGAAAAACTGTGAGATTTCCCTTTACAATTATAAACCATGTAATTAAAAATTACTTAATTGTTATGATTTAAATATTTTTAAACTGTTTTAAATTAACTGTTTTTCTCAAAATTAATACTTATTATTAACAATCATTATTTTCAGAAAAGGAGGCTGCTTTTTTGCTCCCAGGTACATGCTACAAATGGACAATTATATGAATCCCTTTGTTTAGACTATTAGTAAAGTGAAAGAATATTTTTCATCTCAATTCCATGTCAAGACTTCTGTCTTGCTATGCATTAGTTGTCCATTGATATTGTCTCTAAGTAATCCCATCCATATATTCAACTACCATAGGCTGAGAACTCTTGATTTTCTATCTCCAAATTAGAACTTGTCCTGAGCTACAAATTATAAACACAATGCTTTATTTATTAGATCACTCTATTTTGGTGCCTTCGAGGCAACCTAAACCAGTGCTTTCACAGCCCTTCCCTACACTCCCAACCTAGCCCCTTCTATGGTGTCTTCAATCTCATTAAGTGATTAAAAAAGTATACCAAGTGGCTGAACTCCTCAATCTAGAAATCATCCTTTACTCCCTCTCTTCCTCACTCGTCCTCTATCAAACATTACTATTTTCATTGATAAAATGTTTTAATATCTAGTCACCAAATTTTATTGATCCAAACCTTGTCTTTCCTCACAACTACTCTTTACCTCCATTGTCCCTGCTATCACCAGAGAGCATCTTCTCTTCAGAGCCTGCACTAGGGCTGGAGCCACTGGGTCATTCTTGGTTTTGACATTCAACCCTTCTCTAATCTGCACTTTGTTCTTTTCTATAAAAGGATGGTTTACAAATGCCAATCTGATCAGATCTTCACATTTCCCCAAACCCTTTAATAGTTTCCTATTGCCATATTTCCAAGTGCTTAATATGGACAACACATCCTTGTAATGTTTTTTTTTTTTCTTCTCTGCTTCTCTTGAAGCTCATCTTTCACTCCCTTCCATACTCATGTTTGTCTGTGCCTTTGGACAAATGGGACTTAACATCAATTCATTCTATTCACACTTACTCTTTTCATATCCAGACATTAAAGCAGGAAATTATTTCTTTCTGGATCTCCTATTCCCACCACTGCATCTTCACATAAATATGTTTACTTTATGCTGAGTGTACTAAGACCCCACTTCTTTGTTGATCTCTCCAGAGTAGATTGGGCACATCCGTGAATGATCTGTATGCCTTTCCTTTCATAACAGCCATCAAAATTGTAATAATGTGTTTATAATCTGTCTTCTTCATAGAGTTTAAATTCCATTAGGGCATAGATCATTTTATTTCCTCTGCTGAATTCTTGGCATCTATCATAGGACCCAGAACAAAGGATGTATGCAATGAGTGTTTATTAAGTACAAAATGCTATTGCAATTTCTGAAAATTTGTCTACTATACTACCAATTTCTTGAAACATTATGCTACCTATTTCCTGGACAAATATGCATTAGCACATTTATATACAAGTCCTTTCCTTTGGGGGGAATTATTGATATTGTTCCTTTGATCCTGGTATTTATTTAGCTATGGATAGTGAATTTCAAAAATTGAGATCCTTTTGGAGTAAGAAAATTTTACTTCTTTGGTAAAGTTTGAGCCTTTAAAAATTATTTGTCAAATAATATTAAAATTCATAAAAAAGAATTGAACAGAAGATGAAAATCTAAAACCTAAAGATTTCAACACTCAAATCACAAATTTCCTTATAAATCTCATGAATTGAAACTGTGTCATAAAAACTCATACTTCTTACACTAACTTTTTTTTATGACAGCAGGTAAGACTCTTGTCTCCAGACTAAGACAGAATAATTACATCTGGAGGTTTTAATTGAACTCTATGGGTATGCTAATCTGGTGTGAATTAAAAAAGACTGTACATTTTCCTATCATGGGAGTATATATTTTCTGTGATATAATCAAATATACCCTCTGTTCTAATTTCCATTCTTTCACCAATATACAACCCACTGCTAAATGTAAATCATCTTAAGATCTTTGGTTGCCACATAAGTTTACAAAGGAGAGAGTCATTGACTGTTCCCTCTGACAAATGTGTGTGCATTGTCACTACTTGCTGTTGTCCTCATACCCTGGCAATGAATCAGAGCTCATAACTACCTTGACTCTGATAAAGCAAGAGGCCACAGGAGAGGGAGGATTCTCCCACAATTGAGTTTTAGCAGTACATTTAATTTAATTTAATTTTTGTACTGGGGATTGAACCCAGGGGCATCCTACCTCTGAGCTACCCCCCAAGCCACTTCTATTTTTTATTTGGAAATAGGCTCTAACTAAATTGCCAAGGCTGGCCTTGAATCTGCGATCCTCCTATCTCTGCCTCCCAAGTACTGAAATTACAGGCATGTGCCACCATGATTGGTTTCTAGTAGCACTATTTTAGAAGAGCAACAGTGTTTAAAAAACTTTCAACTTCAAAGTACTTATGGCTATATTTTCAAATTCAAAAGTGTTGGAGAAGATAGGGAGAAAGGTGAACCTTTCACACTGTTGAATAGAATGTAAATTTGTGCTGCCATTATAAAAAATGTGTGGAGGTTCATTTAAAAAATAAAAATACAACTACTATAAGATTCAGCAATTCTACTGTGGAGTTGCCGTATTTTGAATCTGGAGTGCACCCTAAAGGCCCACATGTTGAAGGCTTGGTCCCTAGCTTGTGACATTCCTGGGAAGTGGTGGAATCTTCAGGAGGGGAAGCCTATTGGAAGGAAGTTAGGCCATGGAAGGTGTGCCCTGGAAATGGGTATTGATACCTCTCTGTCACTTCCTGTTGCTCTTGTTTACTTCCAGGCTGCCATGAGGTGAGCAGCTTCCTCTACCATGTGCTTCCACTATGATGTTCTGCCTTGACACATGCCCAAAAGCAATAGGGCCAAATGACCATGGGGTGAAACCTCTGAAACTGTGAGCCAAAAATAGGCCTTTTCTTGTTCGAAGTTTATTCTCTCGGGTATTCAATATATTACAGTCATGGAAAATTTACTAACACAGATGTATATATCCAAAGGAATCCAAAGCAGTATGTTGAAGCATTATTCACAAAAGCCAACAATATGAAAACAACCTATGTGTCCTTCAGTAGATGGAGGGATAAAGAAAAGTTGGCATAAATATGTGTATAGAAAGATAATATTCAGTTTAAAAAAAATAAGGAAATCCTATCATTTGTCACAGCATGCGTAAACATGGAGGAAATTATGTTAAGTGAAATAAGTCAGACCCAGAAAGAAAAATAGCATACTTATATGTGGAAAGTAAAAATAAGTTAAATTTCAAAGTGGAAAGGAGAATGGTGGTTATCAGGGACCAGAGGATATATGAAGTTGGGGAGATGTTGGTCAACTGATACAAAATTTCAATTGGATAGGAGGAATAACTTCAAGAACTATGTTATATGACATGGTGATTATAGTTAATAATGTATTATAGTCTTTAAAATCGCTAAAGGAATATAAAATTATAAAAAAGAATCAAAAGTATGTGAGGTAATACATGTCAAAGAGCTCAATTTGGCAATCCCTACCAGATATTCATATTAAAACTACATGTTGTATAAACATATACAGATTTCATCAACTTCAAAAATAAATTGGAATATAAAAAATGTGTTGATATGGCAAAACTTACTTTCTCCAGTGTCCATTCCCACTTACTCCCTTCTTAACTTGATTTGGTGGGGTCTGTGGGAGTCCAGCTGGAGCCTACATTCCCCAGAATTCCTTGTCTGTTTGCACATGATGGAGTTCTCACTAATGGAAATAAGCAGTAATCGCATAGACAAGCTCCATGCCTAGTACTTAAGAGAATGCTACTTCCTCTCCATTACTTCTCCTTCTCCTTTTTTGAGGTCCATAGAGAAAAACAACTTCAAACAGGTAGATGAGGACATTGGGTGGCAGAGTAAAAAGTCAGGAGAAACTTTGGTTCATAGAACATCTATGGAGACAATGATTCAAATAAACTGAGACTGAAACAAGAGAAATACAACTTGAAGAGCACATGCTGCTGCATTTTTGTATTTTTTATAATAATGTTTTGATGTATTAAGTAATACAATTAAAATCTAAATATACATGTATATTTATGTATGCATACTTGCATAAATTATATGCATACATACATTTTAAAATCTGCTGGAACATAGTTAAATAATACTCAATTTTGTGTCAAATTAAGGGCAGAAGGAATCCTTAAAATTATAAGAGAGTGATATAATTAGAGAGGAATTATTGAAGAAAGTAGACTTAAATTTTTTTTCAAACTAAATATTTATTTCCCCTTTTCAATGGAAAACGTTTCAATATGGTCTACTGTGTTGAAGAAAATATAGACTTAAAAATTGCTAATCTTCTGTAAAATTATTCTCTTTGAACCAGTGCTCCACAGATCTCAAGTGGACAAAAAGAAGTCGATGCATTTCTATATGTCAGGGATGGTTGAGTTTCTTCCAATCTCTTTCTAGAGTCTGAATAAAACTTTATTAAAAAGCATGAAAATTACACTTATGCTTTAGAATGGCTTAGTAGCATTAAATAATTTTAGTTATAACTCCAGATTTCCAAAGAAGCAAATAAGCAATATTAGCAACATAGATATGTAAGACTTACTTAATTTTTTTTCTTTATATTTTGGAAATTTCCTTGTGACTGTAGCAAGTTAACTTTCTTTTTCTTTTTCTTTTTGTGGGACTGGGGATTGATCCCAGGAGCTGCGCTCTACCCCCGGCCCTTTTTATTTTTTATTTTGAAATAGGGTCTCATTAAGTTACCATGCGCTGACCTCGAACCTGTGATCCTGTGTCTCAGCCTTTCAAATACACATGTTGGGTTTTTTTTTTTTTAGGGAAGTGGGGGGATAGTTTAAAAAAAGGCTGTGATAAAGGGGTTAATTTCCAGAGAAAGCTCTTGTAATGGTTAGGATTTAGAATGTATCCCTAACCCTCCCAGAAAAAAGGGGGTTTGGTTGCTGAAGAAGGGTCCCTGGAAATGTGGCCTTTGGGATTATAGATGTTTTCTCCTCCTCTTGTTCTCTCTCTCTCTCTTGCTTTTGGACGCCATGATGTGAGAGCACAGCCCTTGCTCACCTCTCTTTGCTCCCCATGCCATGCCTTGAGCTCTGCCAATGTAACCCAGCCTGGCATGGACAGGACTCCTGAAATCTCCAGAACTGTGAGCACATATGTCTTCCTTCCTCTGAGGTGTGTGGTCAGGTGTTTCATGTCATCGCAGTGACATTGACGACTGAAGTGGAAAACAGCCTATACACACTGACTTTTAAATGGAGCCAGTAGCAATGGCATCTGTAGTACAAGTTATTCAACTGAAATGTCTTTATCTCAAAATTGTACGTAGCATCCTGGGCTCCCCCTTTTATTCCTGTTACTCATTATTAATATGTGGCTTAAGAGTCTGTCAGTAAGCCCCCATCCATCATTCTCAGAGCATCACAATATCAAACGTGTTCATGTATTATCTAAGAATAGGTATGACCTTAAGGGTCCTGGAGGTACTTTATTTCTTTTTTTTTCATCAGTGCATTATGATTATACATAATCGTGGGATTCGTTGTTACATATTTGTGCATGCACATACATTATTTGGGCAATTTCACTCCCCAGTATGGAGGTACTTTTTAAGATGTGTTATGTTTACCACGTTGGAAGGTAAAATTGAAATTCTGATTTCATAGAGGCTAATGAAAGCACAATGATCTAAATTTGGCCTTCTAAATTAGTGTCATTACCAGAAAGCCTTGAATGGCCACAAGACGGGCGGGTGACAACTTGATTGCGTTCAGACAGTTCCCAAATTAGGTGCCGCGTTTGAAAACTTTGGCCAGCAGAGATTGACACAAACCTCTCGGGGAGCAGCTGAGGAGACAGAAGGCAGATCAAATTTGGGGGCTGCCAATCCATGACAGGCCTGATTTAACTTCCTCTCTCTGAAGTTCTTTGTCTTTTATTCTCTCTTCACCAAAATTGTGACACAAAGGTTATGACAAGCATGTGAAAATAGCTAGTGACTTATTAATGTTGGCTACGACTGGAGCATCATAGAGCAGCGGTGTGGCTGTAGTGAGTGCAACGCTTCCTTCTATATATTGCAGCCCGTCTCTGGAGCTGTCCAGAAGTGTCAGCTTTCTTCAGTGAAACGAGATCAGCACATTAATATGCTCGTCTACCTCCAAGCTCAGAGACACTTGTCACATTAATATTTTGCTTAAACCAACTTTCCCTGAAATATAAGAATGCAAACGATTCCCTTTTTGAAACCCAATGCAGGCTTTTACCCAACATCCAATGTACTATATACACTGAAATCATGGACATTCTTAAAAGAAACAGAAATGTTCACTTATTTATTTTTTTATCCAAATAGAATCAAAAAGGCAATATTGAAACAGGATGGTTATAAAATCCATCTCATAGTTAACTTCTTCTTTTAAAATACTAAATTGGGAACCCTTCCAAATCATCTCTCTTCAGTTTTCAGAGAGCATTGTCTTTATTTTTATACTCTTTGCTGTTTAATTTTGTTTTCATAAGACTGTCATTTTTATTGTCTTAAACTTGGGTACATAAATATTGACCTTGTAGAGTTATAGCATTTTTCTGTTTTTATTTTTCTTCTTTAAAACTTCAAAACATGATGTTGTCAGTAATAATAATAATAATAATAATAATAATAACAAATGATATTACAAATTTTGGGGAGCAAATCTACCATTGCACACAATGATGGCTTTAAATTTAGAAAACAGGAGAGGATTTTGAGGAGCACTTAATATTTCTACAGAAAAAAAGAATTATTATTTATCTTTGAAGGAAATTGAAGATAGCTAATGAATAACTTCTTTTTCCCATTTCCTTCCTCCTTCCCGTTTCTTGGTCTTCACCATTCCTTCAAAAGTATATCATCTGACTGATAAAAGTGTATCTACTATACATTTATATTTTCACTATTTTTTCTAAAGTAAATTTTTTGTCCAATATTGCTACTTTTCATCCATATTTCTATTATGGATTTTGGTTGTAATCTAGATTAAGAGAGAAATCATGTATTTAAGGGTTACATTTCACTTAAGTTATGGTGAGAACAAACAACATATTCTGTATCCATATATATTTATTGAGAAAAGTAGTAATATTATTTAAATTTACCACTATTTACCATGTGAAAGACATCCTAAGCACTTTTATATACTATTTCTGGTTAGCCTCACAATAAACCTTAACAGAAATTTTATTATTCCAATTTTAACAGATGAAGAAACTGATTCTTTCACATATCTTTAACTTGTTTCATGTATAAAATAGCTAATTAATAGGAGGCTAACATTCAAATCTTACAGAACAATCAGAATGTGCGGTTATATTTATGCCTGTTGGGTACTCAGATGCTAATGAAGACACTCATTGTCCCTTAAATCTGTCATACTATAAATTTCTGATGCTGTCATATTTTAAGCCAAGTAAATAAGATAGAGGTGACTGGCTTACAGAAGTAAGTATGTACTGATATTAACCTCTTCTCTTAGTAAACTTTGGTATTTTGACTCAATATAGCTGTGTCTTCTAAAGAAATGGTTTATCTTAGGTTGGTGTAGCCAATGACCTCTTCATATGCTGATGAGGGAATCAGTACCTCTGCAAACTTTATGCGTTATGAGTTTCCAAATCATCACAAGAACTAGGAAGGGCACAAACACACACTCGCACACTTGTGTAATGTGAGGAGACTGGAGTTCTGAGTGATTGGGTTGCTCAGCTCTTCATTCATTTATTTTTATTTTTATTTTTTATTTTTTGCAGTACCGGGATTGAACCCAGGGGCATTCTACCTCCGGGTTACCCCCCCCAGCCCTATTTTTTATTCTTTATTTTGAAACAGGGTCTAAGTTGCAGCGGGCCTCAGTAAATAGCTGAGGCTGGCCGTGAACCCAGATCCTCCGGTCTCAGTCTCCCAAGTATTCATTCATTTATTTATTTTGATGCTGGGGATGGAACCCAGGGCTTTGCTCCTGCTAAGCACATGTTCTACCATTGAGCTACACCCCCAGTCCTGGGTTGCTCAATTCTGATGTCTAAGTCTCTTGGCTCATAGTTTCCTTTACAAATCCCTTTTTTACTTGTAAACATCAACACTGCTGCATTTTTTGCAATATGTATCTAAGAAGAAATCTTGTTCCAATTTTTAACTTTACAGAGCAACTGATTAATATCCATTAAAAACAATGTGGCTTCCTCCAGTCTGGGATTTATATCTTAATCTTTGCCACCAACTAGCTGGGGAATCTCTTTCAAATTGATTCTCCAAGTTTCAACTCATGGTCTGTCACAGGAGAGGCAGGCTAGGAACCTTTGTTCTTTCACAATGTTATTGTGTGTGGTGCATTACATTCCAAGGTTAGTAGTGTCAGACCCAAACCAAGAATGGATCTCATGGCTCCTACTGTTCTTCTCATCACTATTGTTCCTACTGTTCTTCTCATCACTCACGTTCTTCATTTGAATTTGTGTATATGCAGCATTGAAATAGGCTGGCTTATCCCAATCCTGGTGCACATAGAATTTATGTGCTGGTGTTGTCTCTATGTATACAGAATTGTGGGAGGAAAGGGAAGTGCTGTGAAAGCCACTGGATGCTAAGTCCAATCTCTGACCATTTCTGGGCTGGAGAACCTCAGATTAATATCTTATCCGCAAACCGAAATGTTAGCACATTTATTTGGTGTGATGCTTAATGATATTATTTAATTAAAATGGAATTGCAGAAGAATAATCAGCTTCTAACTGTCCCTAAAATGTGTGCTTTGCTTTGAATGTAAATTGAGTTCCATTGTCCTCTGTATAATATTTATTCCACAAAATGAACATTCACCTTCGGTACCTTCTATTTGGCATTTTGTCGTGGTGTATTTGAAGCACACCCACATGTGGAAGATTATCCTCTTTATTTTGTTTAAATCAGTGTCATGTGCCAACGTCCTGCTGGCTAGCCACTAAAGAATATGTGTGATACAGAGTTTCTTAGTTAACTCGTTAAAGGGTTAGAAACAAACAAATCTGTACTGAGTGACCTTGAATGGTTCTATGTTTACATGATTATGGGGCTCTTGTGAAGTTCCAGTGAAACCACACACA
>PVJS01020921.1:0-12739 GCA_004027185.1 Glis glis
CTCGTTTATTAGAAGGCCAAATCTCTCTTTTATAGTAGAGGCAATACAGGAAATTCGCAATCAGTAGGGTGTGGCACCACGCCCCCCTGTGATCTATCATAGGTAGATGCACCTGTCGTCTGTGAGTACGGAAGGAGGTAACTACCTATCACAGCCCTCCTGAGGCTAGGTGGGGCTTTCAGCGGGACCTCCCTCTGAGTAATTAGTCAGCGCCATCTTTGCCATTAATATGCTGAATTGCTGCCACATGGGAGAGGCCCGGTACTCTAGAGCAGGCTTCTGCCAGTCCACCAGGCCCTTTCATGGCACTGGGTAGAGGGCCCAGCACTCACATAATTTATGAAACTAGAAAATACTGTGACCACCAGCTGGCAAACAGTAACGAGCTATTTTATCATCATACTTTTATTGGAAATGGGGGCTGGTTCTGCCTTCTTTGTTTGAGGCTTCTTAAAGAGGACATTTTATCGCCAGGCATGGTGGCTCATGCTTGTAATCCCAGTACTTGGGAGGCTGAGACTGGAGGATCAGGGTTTGCAGCCAGCCTCAGCTACTTAGTGAGGTCCTCCGCAACTCAATGAGATCCTGTTTCCAAATAGAGAATAAAAAATCGGGCTGGGGGTGTAGCTCAGAGATAGAATGTCCCTGGGTTCAATCCCCAGTACCGCAAAAAAAAAGTACTCAGGATTGAACCCAGGGGCATTCTACCTCTGAGCTACACCCCCAGCACTTTTTATTTTTTTATTTTGAAATAGGGTGTCACTAAATTGCTGAGGCTAGCCTTAAATCTGTGATCCTCCTGTCTCAGCCTCCCAAGTACATTACAGGCATGTACCATCATGCCTTGCTATAGACCTTGGATACAAGGAATCAATTTAGCAAACATTTATCATTGTCTATTATGAGCCAGGCTCTTAGCTCTTTCCCAGGGGAGGCGGCAGTCCATTCTTCTTCTCCTTATTGGGGTCTAGGTAACTCCTAATAGGTGCTTCTGAATGCATGGACCTATCTTTAAAAACAAGGTGTTTAATTCCTGTGTCCGTAAGTGGATCGTTCTTGGAATGTGACTTTAAAGTCACATTATTATAATAAATGTGCATTACAGTTCTCTTAGTGCTTTCTGGTTGACTCATTCAGTCAACAAAAACTTTAAAAGTGTCTGCAAAGCTCTATGGAAGTCCATTATGTTTAGATACACTCAGGTTTCTATTCTAAAATATGCCTTGAAGTAATTCTTCTGTGGACACGATTTTTAAATGAAAATGTATCTTTTAATCCTGGTAATTTGACCATTGATTTTATGGTTAGCCGAACCCTTCCTCTAAGGATTTCATAAATCTTTACTAACATTAATTTGGAAATCCCCCTGGAATCCAAAGGAAGATACAGACTTAGGAAGTTAAGTCTGAAAATTAAGTCCCACAGGACATTCTTTAGTTGAATATTCTACAAAATCGGCAGAAGGAAAAAACACAATTTGAAAGTAATGATTTAATGGTTTGAATTTGTGATAGCTTACTTACACCAGTTAGAATGGAAACGTGCACCTTTCATGTATGAGCTCAGAGAGATTAAGTGCACTTAACGTGGTGCAGGAATGTGAATATTTAAGGTTGTCCATTAACATTCATGTGACACAACGGGAAAGTTACCCTCAAGGTTATTCACAGGGAACTCAGGTTCTTTGTAAAAAACGGTATCTCTAAAAATTCCTGAGGAGCTGATTGCCTTTAAGAAAAATGTCTCATCGTGTGATTAGTTTAATAGTAAGTTTTACAAGATGCAAACACTCAGGCAGAGAAGAAACCTCTTCTTGTCTCTGCACTTTTAGATAATTCTGCTTTTGCTGGGAGCCTGTGAGAATCACTAGGCACCACGGAGTCAGGCAAGCAGACATCACGAGCCACTTTGACAGATATTTTACAATGCTGTGTGTGTGTGTGTGTGTGTGTGTGTTACTAAAGATTGAACCCAGAAGCATTCTGCCTTCAAGCTATACCTCCAATCCTATTTTATTTTTTGTTTTGAAACAGGGTCTTGCTAAGTTGCTGAGACTGGCCTTGAACCTGCAATTCTCTATCTCAGCCTCCCAAGTACTGGGATTACAAGCGTGCACACTTCGCCCAGCTTTTACAATGCTTTAAACCCAAACAATTGATACGTGTTAATTTTGTTGTTCCTTCTGCAAGGGAGAGGAATGGAGAGGTTATTTTTTCTACAGTCCCTCTTGCTCACCATTGGAGGGAGCTTAAGGAACAGGTGTGGTTCTGACATAATCATCTACAGCTGATTAATTCATCCAAATGGAACCTTCCTTGGTTACACAGTACCCTGATTACCATGTAGTATAGTTTGGATATAAAATGTCCCCTGGACCTCATACCTTGGAGGTAGCCATGCTGGGAGGTGGTTCGCTGGGGATGTGGCAGGGTCCAGTGTGTGCTGGAGCTGCTCCAGCCAGGTCCCTGGGGGCGTGGTCAAGTACAGTGTGTGTGTGTGTGTGTGTGTGTGTGTGTGTGTGTGTGTGTCCCGGCCCCACTCGGCTGTAGTGTCTGGTTGTGACCTCTGGTTCTCTCTCTGTTCCCCACTATCATGTCCTAAGGACCTGTAGCCCTGGCTCCTGCTTGGCAGCTGGTATAAAATGCACTTATATATATGGACTTGAATCTCTAAAACTGTAAGCAAATAAACCCTTTCTCCTACATGTTTGAGTGTCAGGTGTGTGGGTAACAGCGTTGGCAATGCTGACTGAAACACGATGTGAGAACTAAATTTCAAAGTGTTTCTGATTTCAGTAGTACCACTTTCATGCCCACATTACAGCACATGCTCCTCTGATAAGTATCTCATATTTAAAACTGCGCAAGGTTGCGACAGTTCTCTTGGGATACTGCCGTCCAGAGAACACCTCACTCAGCTGTGCTTCACACCTGAGGAGTGTGAGCCAGCTCACACTCCTGCTTCACACATCTGCTCCTAGTTCCTCTTTCTTCTCCTTTTACTACATATAGACAATTGAAAAGGATTTTTTCTAGAGCACTGCTTTCTTTTTCTCTTTGTTTCTTACTTTTATATTTTATTTTTGTATTGGGATTGAACCCAAGGGCATATACCCCCACTACTACAAATCTCACTAGCACATTCTGGTAGTGAGGACGGAGGGAGGAAGGGGATGGGGTGTGGAGGAAAAAACACCAAGAGATGTGTGTGCGTTTATGAATGTATCACTTTGAATCTCACTACTATGCAGAATTACAATGCACTAATAAAAATAATCTATATCTATATGTGAGGCTAACTGTAATGGATGCTGAAAGCTAAAAAAGGGAGAACTTCCCTGGGACAATCTGAATCAAAGAGAAAGGAAGCTGTGGCTGACTGAAAGACCCCCAACACTTCCGCATTCTAGGTAGTGTGAGGAGGCTGCATAAAGGGAGGTGGAGGGGCATTGGGGAAGCTGCAGTTGGAAGAGGCAGCAGTTTTCTCTCTCATAGAAGTTCTTTCATGAGCTGGGCATGGTGGCCCACATCTATAATCCCGGTAATTGGGAGACTGAGACAGGAGAATCACAGGTTTGAGGCTAGCCACATCAACTTAATGAGAACCTGTTTCAAAATAAAAAATAAAATTGGGCTGTGAGCTGTGGGTATAGCTCGGGGTACAATGCCCCTAGGTCCAATCCCCAATACCTTAATAATAATAATAATAATAATAGTAATGGAAGCTCTATTATGAACGTCGATTTTGTATGCCTATCCTCACTCCTGTTTTAACCATGTGAGCATTGCAACAGAAATAAAAACCTTCTAATATTTTGCAACAAAGCTCCACTCTCTTCAGTTTCCCCCCAGGAACTTTCAAAAGGCTAAAATTCCTGAGTATGAGTCCCTGGGACCAGTAACATCTTCATCATTGATTTCATGAGAGAAACATTAAGTAGAAATTAGATCTTGTTCAAAATGTGCAAATTTTGACATTAAACATTTGTAGTTTCACAGGGAATTTTCCCTTTGGTTATGTAGCAGCGCAACTGTTTTTCCTGTGTGTTAAGTAAAAACATTTGCATCGGCTCACTTTCCTGGCTGTATGTCAACGACAGATATTTAGCAAAAGCAAATAAAACTTCGCCACATTTTCTTTCAGTAATTAAGGACCTGTTAAGTTTGTCAATTTAGAAAACTTTTTGGATCCCTGTCTAAAAATCTCACGGCACATTCATTTAAGCGGAAAGCAGATGCTTGCTTTAAAAACAGTATTGACATTTGGGGAGAATTTAGGAAATGCCAGGAACAGAAATAAATGGGTTTGGCGATCCACTTGGCAGCAGTAACGTTTCCCATTAACCATAGTGTGAACTTGGGAGGGTCGCGCAGGCCTCTTATTTACTATTCCTTTGTTGGGGAATTTTGTTGTTGTGTTGTGTTGTTATTGGATCCCAAAGTGATAGCTCCCACAAATGAAAAATATTATGGTTTTTTTTTCTTTTGGCAGCAGACTTTATCAGCTCTTCTAGAGAACTGAATTGTGAAAGTCAAGTTGTAAATGTCTGGCTGAGATGGCCCTTTTAAAGCACACATTTATCTCTAGAACACAGAAGGAGAATTAATTTGGACATACTCTATGTCCATTTGGGTGCAAGTTGACTGGGCACATCTTGGGCGACGCAATGAACCTACAGCATCTAGTTCACTGCGGATCACCCCAGTTTTTTCTGCTTGAATTTTACAGAAGTCGCACACAACAGTCCAGGAACACATTCATGTTATGTGATGGTAAGGAACGAAAAAAGAACTTTTTCCCCAATTCAAAATCATACTCATTGTAGCTAAAACTCGGGGGGTAGACTGCTTGCCCCCCATCACAGCCCTTACCCCCCTCACCCAAGCTGGAAGCTGAGGAACAGAGAGATGGAAAGTTCTAGCCTGTCTAGTCAGACAGCAGCAGAAATAGGGATGGGGTCACATGAAAACTTCACACTGGGGCCGGCACAAAGTGGGTTCAGATTCCACTCTGTGAACTCTTCGAGATGGCTCTTTTTTTTTTTTGCGGTACCGGGGATAGAACGCAGGGGCGTTCTACCTCCGCGCTGCGCCCCCAGCCCTATTTTTTTATACTTTTATTTTGAAACTGGGTCTGAAAGGCACCCCGTTTTAGAGGGGATCCCCCGCTCTAGCCACGGGACCCAGCGCCGACCCAGGAACTCTCAGGACACTGACTTGCTGCAAACGCACGAGGTTTATTGAAAAAAACCAGTGCACTGGGGCCGAGCTCGTATCTCACGCAGGAGAGGAGGTCGACCCTCAGCAAGGGGAGAGGAGGGTATTTAAAGATACAGCTGCAGAAGAAAGGGGGGGTAGGGCAAAGCGAGGTACGTGGAGGAATTTTTACAAGCTTATTTTTACCATTCTGTTAGACATCAGTAAGTAACCAATTCCTACAACAATGTTGTTTATTGTGATCCTATCTCTTATCTACTAGTGGTTAGCTAGTTCCTGGAGCAGCCTGCTTCTGGGACAAAGGTCAGGGGTGAGGCTGTGTTTTCCATTGCTGTAGCTCTTTTTAGTAGAGCTGGCTTAATGAAGGTCTAGGGGTCTTAATATTTCAGAAATTTGACTTTTCAGGTCTCACAAAGTTGCGGAGGGCCTCGCTAAGGAGAGAGAGAGAGACAGGGAGAGAGAGAGCGAGAGAGCTGAGGCTGGCCGCAAACCCGGATCCTCCGGTCTCCGCCTCCCAAAGTACTGGGATTACAAGCGTGCGCCACCACGCCCGGCTCGAGATGGCTCTTGATGTCTTTAATGTCACCTCTGCACCTGGACAGCAGGGCGCCTGCCCCCCTGTGGCTTCATTCCCACACACATGGAACCAATTCTGTGCCACAAGTGCACGGAGGTGGGCTGTGTGGGGGGCCCAGCCCCAAACCAGCATCACTTCTGGGCTAGTCCTAAACCAGAATTATTTCAAAGCACACACAAATATATATATAAGCTAAGCTCCTTGGGGATTAGAAGAAAGCATAAAAACAACGTTCCCTCAATGGGAGCAGGAAGAGAAGGCAGCTGAGGATATCCTGTTGCAGCAGGATGCGTCTACCCCTTAGCTGGCGGGACGCTTTCATGATGCGGTTTAAAGCATGTCCCCTGTTTAAGGCTCAGGCCGGCTGCTGTCTAATGCCCAGGTCTGTGTCACCATTTGAATGACCTGGGTTAGACACTTCACCTCTAGGAGCCTCGGTGGCTTAGTCTGGGATATGCACACATTTATCTCGGTCACTCCAGGTCACTGTAAGGGCGGAATAAGTAAGTATGGCTTGACAAGGTGTCTGGCATGGAGGAGGGTGCAGTTCAGTGTTCGCTCGTGTGCCTTCTCCACACTCCAGCAAATTCCCACCTGGGATGTCTACCAGCAGCTCACTGACTTCTCACCAAAGGTAGGATGCTGTCATAGCACACGCCCTGCCTCCGAAGAGGAGGAGACTTTCAATGTGTCCTGTGGTCTTCGTGGTACCTTGCTTAACCTTGGGGGGTGGCCAGGGAAGGCTTCAGGGAGCCCCAAAAGCAGTGTTCCGACATCAGACCCCCAAGGAGCCCTGCCTGCTCTGTGACAACTTCAAGGACATGTCCCTGGTTTGCAAGCCCAGCTGCATGACAATGAAACAGAATCTCCATCATGTCCTTGATGGTCCCAGGGGAAGAAAAGCCCTGGGCACATGTGCTACAGGCTCAGAAAAATGGCTCTAAAGAAAGTATCTCCCTCTGCCTGGGTGCAGTCTTGCAGCTCTTCCCAAAGTGTGCCGCTCTCCCTGGGAGTGTGGGGTGTGTGTGTGTGTGTGTGTGTGTGTGTGTGTGTGTGTGTAGCCTGGAGATTACATCCAGGGCCTACCACCTCAGCACTAATGCAAATGCTTTTTTTTTTTTTTGCGGTACCGGGGGTTGAACGCAGGGGCGTTCTACCTCCGCGCTACGCCCCCGGCCCTATTTTTTATACTTTATTTTGAAACTGGGTCTCACAAAGTTGCGGAGGGCCTCACTAAGGAGAGAGAAGAGAGAGAGAAAGAGAGAGAGAGAGACAGAGAGAGACAGAGAGAGAGAACGAGAGAGCTGAGGCTGGCCTCAAACCCGGGTCCTCTGGTCTCCGCCTCCCAAAGTATTGGGATTACAAGCGTGCGCCACCATGCCCGGCTCAAATGCTTTCTTTTTAACGAAATCTGTCTGGACTTCTATCCTTTGTCTTGGAAATTCTTTTCCAACCCGTGTTCCCTGCCAAGACAGTCTTCCTCTATTGAAACTTCAGTTAGGAGACTAGAAACCTGTAGTCATGATAAAGCCACAGAGTCTTGCAGCTAGAGAGCTCTCTGGGATCTATCTATCTATCTATCTATCTATCTATCATCATCATCTATCTATCCATCTATCTATCTGTCATCTATCTATCTATCTATCTATCTTTCATCTATCTATCATCATCATCTATCATATCTACCTATATGTATCTATCTATCTATCTATCTATCATCTATGCTGGGGATTAAACCCTTGGGTGCTCTGCCACTGAGCTACATCCTCAGCCCGTTTTATTTATTTATTTTTGACACTGGGTCTCCCTAAGCTGCCCAGGCTGGCCTCGAACTTGTAATTCTCTTGCCTCAGCCTCCTACCTGCTGGTATTACAGGCCTACAACACCCACCTGGGGGCTGGTCTTCTTATATTAAAGAGATTGAATCCTGGAATCTGAGTGTCAAAGAGGTTGACTACCGCCTAAAGCTGTTTAACTGCACTCATAGAAATTCATGACCTAACTTGGATTCATTATTAGTTTCACACCAAAAAGCAGGGCTTCAAATAGGAAGTGAGAAATTATGTCCCTGGGTTAAAAATAATTAAGAATAGCTAAACCTTATTTCATCTTTATTGGGCGCTAGGTCCTATGTCACGTGTTAGCACTCATGAAGGATGTAGTTACTGGTATTATTTCCACCCTATACATGAACAATTGGATGAACTGCGAGATAAAATTGTTTTCCCAAGGTCACACGCTAAGATGCAGCAGAGTTGAGATTCAAAGTCACCAAGTTCTATCAGCACTGGTCCCAAGGAGAGGACGCAGGGGACAGTACTGCAGCAGCAGAAAGTGCTGGCTGTGGAGGTCGCACTTCACAGCGGATTTGCATGTGACCCTCTCCTGGCCGATTCCCTAGCTGTAATATTGAGTGACGTGTCTGTCCTCCAGCCGCCCTGAGTGCATAATCTCCTGAGACTTTAGGAAGTGCTGCGTCTGCTGTTGCTTCACTTGGAGGAGGAGGACGGTGGGAGTGGCGAGCTCAGAGAGCTCTGCAGGGCTGCCCAGTGACAGTGGCATGGCACCAGTTCTCCAGGCTGGGGAGACAGGGCCCTGTGTGCAGAAGCTGGAAATCGAGGAGGGTGGCAGAATTGGTAAGGTGTCCCCAAGAATGGGACGAGCCACAAAGGCAAATTCACCTCCCTACCTATTTCCTGGGACAGACCCTGCAGGCCACAGGCAGGTGTGGGCCCAAGGGGACAGAGGGACACGCACATTCATCTTTCTGTCCCTCCTGCTTCTCTTGATGGCCTACATAGAGCACGTTTAGACTTCGATAACCCTTTGATCACCTTCAACAACCTATATACCAAATTTAGCTTCTGTGGAAAGGCAAAGTTGATCTCCTACCACGTTTAAGATAAACAGCAGAGGGGCTCACCATTCTAGAGGAAGACATTGCGTGCAGAAAATTTCCAGTGATTATCCGCTTTACTTTTATACTTTAATTGAATCATTCCTTCTTTATCTTATATCTGGAGACATCCCAAGTCATTTCGCAGCACAGGACTAGATTAGAGAGACTGGATTGCAGCTCAACGTGGTGGCACATTCCTGTAATTCCAGTAGTTAGGAGGCTGAGACCGGAGGATCACGGGTTCAAAGTCAGCCTCAGCAACTTAGTGAGACTTTCAGCAACTTAATGAGACCCCGTATCCAAATAAAAATTAAAATAGGGCTGGCGGTTTAGGGGTGTATCTCAGAGGTAGAATGCCCCTGGGTTCAATCCCAGCACCACAAAAAAGGGGAGCGGGAGGGAGACATTAGTTTGCAAATGAATCCAGGAAAGATGAAGAAATAAAGCGGGTAGGGAAAATGATTTTCAGGACAGGGGAAAGACTACTGAAAACTCTTGCACTTGTCAAAGCAGTCTGGCCTATTTAATTATTTTCTGCTAGAAATATTTATGCAGAGAAAGAAACTGATGACATTCCAATTCCTCCAACAGAATGTAAACAATACCCGGGGCTCCTTACAGCTTGTTCTCACCACGGTGCTTCCCTGGAGATCTGTCTGTGGCCTCAGCAGAATTTATTGCAGCCACCAGAGCAAAGAGAAGATAGAGGAAAGTATACCTTCCTTGTAAACCACACTGTGGATTTAAGACTACTCACGCGCAATTCATTAGTAATCGTGGAATGAATGAGTCCAGCTGTGGTAGGGGAGAGATGCAAAAATATTTTTAGCCTGGCATGGTGGCCCACACCTGTAAACCCAGTACTTGAAAGGCTGAGACTGGAGGATTGCAGGTTGGAGGCCAGCCTCTGCAACTTAGCAAGACCCTATTTCAAAATAAAAAAAAATAAGGGTTGGGAGATTAGCTTGGAGGTAAAATGCCCCTGGGTTCAATCCCTAGTATAATATATATATTTTTTTTACAATTAGCAATCTGTTTATGAACAAATACCTCCCAAATCTTGGGGAAGTAGGTAAATGTTCTTACCACTGTGGACAGACACGGACTCTAAGATGGTAAAAATGTAAATGAAACCGTGTTTTAAATGAATTGGAAGAGTTCTAACTTTAAGACTTGAGTCACTGTCTCAGTGAATGTAGTCTGGCAGGTTAGTATTTCCTACACATTGGTAAGTAGTGAGTCTAGCTGGTGCCTGGGTTTACATAGATGGGAGAGGAGCAGAAAATGGGGGCAGTGGCAGGATTATGGAAAGTCCTGAGTGCTAAGATGTTTGGACTGCATGTGCATATGTGACAGACATTCCAATGGATCTCTCAGATGCTCCTAAATTTACGATGAGGATGGAAGAAGAACAGATGCTGGATACAGAAGAGCAAAAAGTAAAAAGCAACACACTACAATACAAGAAATGAAGGAAAGAGCTCCCAGAGCAGGAAGAACGTCGTTAAGAAGCAACCCCTGTGCTACAATTTAAACATAACCTTTAAGTCTAAATTTAGACTACTGCGTCATAATAAATGTTTGTGTTCTATAAACATCAACTAATATAAGGAACAGTCTGGTGACTAAAGGGACAAAGTCTTACTAAAAGCTTAAAAAAGCAGGAGGCGGGCAGCAGGGTCAGCTTCACTTCAGGGGAATTACAAAGTTAAGAGCCAGAGAGCAGCTCCACCAGTAAGTTTTATCAACAGGTCAGGAGGAAGGAGAGGCACTAAGTACCAAGCACTCATCTTGTCAATGTGATCAAAAGGAACAGCTTGAGGGAGTATCTCAAGGGAAGCCCTTGAGAAGGGCTTCCTAGGGACATCGGGGGCAAGCTTGTGGAATGGGCAGAATGTGTAGACCAGAGAGCCCATGATAATGAATGGGGAAGGAGAGAGAAATCGAAACAAGAACACATGTGGACTTAACACTAATGACTAGTACTGGCTGAAACAGACGAACACCACCCACTGGTAACAAGGCACAAAGCAAATGGATCTCTCAGCATTGCTGACGGAATGAAAATGCTACAAGTGCTTTGCAGAACTGTTTGGCGATTTCTTAAAATATCAAAGAAATATTTACCCACAATTTTGCTCCTATGTATTTACCCAAGAAAAAAAATGAATGTACACAGAATGGGATATGAATATTCACAACAGCCTTACTCATAATAATCCAAACCTATAAAAAAGTGATCACCCACAGGAATATAAGTAAACAATTTATAGCATGTTAATATAATGGAACCCTAGAAGTGGCCATATTGGTGAGTATCCAGCGAACAGCAGAAATGGAGTCCCCTGGAGAGATGGGAGGAGAGGAGTTGCATGACTGGTACAACTGTGTGATTCCCTGAAGCGGGCAGCGCAGGTTGGTGAGCAATGGCAAGTCTTTGCCCTGGTGCTTGGGCACCTGACCATGCTAAAAGAAACGTAAAAGATACTGCTAGATGGTAGTGAAGAGGGTGGAGATGGTGCTGCCAAGATGCTGAACTGGGACTTAAAAAGCTGGGAGGAGTCAGGCATGGTGGCGCATGCTTCTAATCCCAGTACTTGGGAGGCTGAGACCGGAGGATCCGGGTTCGAGGCCAGCCTCAGCTACTTAGTGAGGCCCTCTGCAACTTAGTGAGACTCTGTTTCAAAATAAAGAATAAAAAATAGGGCTGGGGTGTAGCTTGGAGGTACAATGCCCCTGGGTTCGATCCCCAGCACCACCAAAAAAAAAAAAAAGGTGGGAGGAGTTTGGAGATGGGGATGGGTAGACAGCTATGAGTTGGAGAAAGATGAAAGGGAAGAAGGGCTGAAACTAGAGAGAGGTTAGAAGCAACCTAACTACTAAGAGGTTACCACGGGCACCGGGGATTGGGAGTAGAATCTCACTCCAGGGCAGGACACAAAACATGTCCGCTCACAGCTGATAGACTAGTGTGGTAATAAGAGCCTTGAAAAGTGTTTCTTAGCTATTGGACTGGCATTTTGTGCTCTCTGGAGTTGCGGTTAAAGAGTGGAGAAAGGCCAGGAATGGTGATGCATGCCTGTAATCCCAGTACTTGGGAGGCGGAGACCGGAGGATCCGGGTTCGCGGCCAGCCTCAGCTACTTAGTGAGGCCCTTCGCAACTTCGTGAGACCCGGTTCCAAAATAAAGTATAAAAAATAGGGCCGGGGGTGTAGCTCAGAGGTAAAACGCCCCTGGGTTCAATCCCCGGTACCTTCGCAACTTCGTGAGACCCGGTTCCAAAATAAAGTATAAAAAATAGGGCCGGGGGTGTAGCTCAGAGGTAAAACGCCCCTGGGTTCAATCCCCGGTACCGCAAAAAAAAAAAAAAAAAAAATTTATACTAATCTTGCAAATTATTTTCTTTCTTTTTTCCTTTCCTTTTTTTATGTTGTAGGTTCCAAGCAAAGCTAACAATTATTAATAAAAATGAATGCTGGCATGGAAAGGTATTCCTTATTAATCTCACACTATAAATGTGCTGCACCGAATCCTAATAGATTCGCTTTAAAGTCTCATGAAATGGCATGAAAGAGGCCAAATATATTTGGATAACACGCAGTCTACTGCTGTGAATAGGTCTAAAACTGTCTCTCAGATAATTCCAAGAATTCAAATGAGCTGCTGTAAGACCGCTGGATTCCCTGGAAGAATCACATGTTATTTAGAGCTTCTAGTTTGGAACAATACCCAGATTCCTCTCAAAGTCAAAGCTATTATCAAATGCTATTTAGTGTTATCTATGCTGTTTAGTATGGTAGCCAACAGCCCCATATGGCTATTGCCCATTGAAATACAGATAGTCTGAGATGGGATATAAGTGTAAAACATACACCAGCTGGGCATGGTGGCACATGACTACAATCCCAGTATTTGGGAGGCTGAGACAGGAGGATGGCAGGTTTGAGGCCAGCCATAGCAACTTAGCGAGACCCTATTTCAAATTTTTAAAAAAGGGTTGGGGGGGGCCGGGCGTAGTGGCGCACGCTTGTAATCCCAGTACTTT
>PVJS01020921.1:12839-32187 GCA_004027185.1 Glis glis
AAAAAAAAAAAAAAAAAGGGTTGGGGGTGTAGCTCAGAGGTAGAATGTCCCTGGGTTCAATCTCCAGTACCAAAAAGACAAAATACACTAGATTTCAGAGATTTAGTATAAAAAAGGACACATACCATTTCATTATTTATTAATTTTTATGTTAAAATTTAAAATATTAACTACATGCTAAAATAATAATTGGATATATTGCGTTAAATGAAAATATATTATTACATTTCATTTCACTTTTTTAAGTTTTAAAATACAGCTCATTGAGGATTTTAAATTACTTGCATGGTTCCCGTTTCTACTGGGCAGTGCGGCCCTAGGCTGTGTGCCAGTTCTGAGCTTGGCCACTGGGGGGCAGTGGTGTATGGTGGTTAAGGGTGGGGGGGGACTGGGTCAGATCTAGGTTCCAATCTAATGTCTTCTACTGCCTTAAAGGAACCTGGGAGCTCGGCATACGCTCGTAATTCCAGCACTTGGGAAGCTGAGACAGGAGGATGGCAGGTTCGAGAACAGTCTCAGTTACTTAGTGAGGTCCTCCACAACCTAGTGAGACTGTGTTTTTTAATTTTTAATTTTTTTTCGGTACTGGGGGCTGAATCCAGAGGCATTCTACCGCCAAACTACACCCCCTGCCCTGTTTTTTATTCTTTATTTTGAAACAGGGTCTCACTAAGTTGAGGAGGACCTCACTAAGTAGCTGAGGCTGGCTGTGAACTTGCAATCATACTATCTCAGCCTCCCAAGTACTGGGATTACAAATGTGCACCACCACGCCTGGCTGAGACCCTGTTTTAAAGAATAAAAAAATAGGCCTGGGGTGTAGCTTGGAGGTAGAATACCCCTGGGTTCAATCCCCAGTACCCCTCTCAAAAAATAAAGGAACCTGGCCGGGCGTGGTGGCGCACGCTTGTAATCCCAGTACTTGGGAGGCAGAGGCTGGAGGATCCGGGTTCACAGCCGGCCTCAGCTACTTAGTGAGGCCCTTCGCAACTTCGTGAGACCCGGTTTCAAAATAAAATATAAAAAATAGGGCCGGGGGTGTAGCTCGGAGGTAAAACGCCCCTGGGTTCAATCCCCGGTACTGCAAAAAAAAAAAAAGGAACCTGGGCACATCATTTATCTTCTCCCAATCTTAGTGTCCTCATTTATAAGGGAGGAATAATGACAGTGCTTTCCTCTTAGGGATGATCAGATCTAAGCTGCTTATATCTAAAGAGATAACTTAGGTTCCCAGAATGAGCATTAAGTTCTAGATTATAAAAAAGGGCATGATTTTAAAAAGCGAACTGCAATAACTCAAAAGTTAACTCCAGAGACAAACAGGGTACAAATCTTAAATATATAGTCAAACAGATCCGGTCATATCACATTTGCAATATTCTTACCCTTCTTTTGCTTTTGACCCATTGATACTGGCTCAGAAATACGTTCAGGTAAGCAAAAGTGAAGCTCGAGTTATCTAAATGTAGATGAGCCCTGCTGTTTTTTGGGTCACCTTCCTCAGTTGCGTAGCAATGCAACCTCAGCATAAACCGACCTTCCTGTTTCCTTAAGAAAGACACGGTTGGGATGGTCTTTGCTGGCAAAAGGCAATCAGGTGCCATTACATAGTTTAGTGTTATGCAATTTGGGGGTTGAACAGCTATTGGGGCAGCATGGGTAACGGAAGGTGAACAGGATGAGCAGTCCCAGGGCAGGGATTCAATCCTAGGTCAGCCACAGCCTGGGTGAAGGTCACGGGTGCTCTCTGGAGGAACCTTGGTTTCCCACCAGGAAAATAGGGATGAGGATGGCAATATCTCTCAAAATAGATAGCTCTAAGGATTAAATAATGGGCACATATATTGGAAAGTATTATATGAATATTAGTTATCAACTATATATATATATATATATATATATATATACACACACACATACATATTCATACACACACACACATCTGTGTGTGTGTATGTGTGTGTGTGTGTGTGTGTGTGTGTGTGTGTGTTTTACTGAGGATTGAACCCAGGGCATTCTACCTCCAAGCTACACCCCCAGACCTTTTTGTCTTTTTTCTTGAAACAGGGTTTTGCTAGGTTGCTGAGAGTCTTGCTAAGTTGCTGAGACCAGTCCTGAACCTGCGATCCTCCTGTCTCAGCCTCTCAAGTACTGGGATTACAAGCGTGCGCCACCACGCCTGGCTACAATAATATTTTAATCTATTGGATTCTAAGACTGACCTACACTGAGATATAGCTATATAGACAGAGATTTGCTCTATAGTATAATATGAAAGAAATGACTTTAATATGTCGCTTAACTTTTCAGAATCTATTTCCTTTTCTCTATTCAATTTATTTATTTATTTTTATTTTTATTTCGTGTGGTACTAGAGATTGAACCCAGGGGCATTCTACCTCCAAGCTACACCCCCAGCCCTTTTTATTTTTTGTTTTGTAACAAGGTCTTACTAGGTTGCTGAGAGTCTCATTACTTGCTGAGGCTATCCTTGAAGCTGCGGATCCTCCTGTCTCAGCTTCCCAAGTACTGGGATCACAGGCGTGCACCAGCATGCCCACCTTCCCTAATCACTTTTTAGACTCACTGGAAGAATATCATATTCTTAAAGGCACTCAGAAATACAAATTTAAAGCATTGTTCCTTATTTGGATAGTCGAGGATTGGTTTTACTGAAAAAGAGAAAAAAAATCTTACATTGGTTACTCAATAAGCATTCTTACTGTGAAAAGTAGCCACTGCCAAGTTCCAAAATATACTTTCTTATACTTTTAAGTCACATATACCAATTCAAGATGTTAGTGGTGATAAAATGTGAATTGAAAAAGGAAGGCTGGCGTATCCATCTTTAGCTCAGGTCCTGTCAAGATGAACCTTAAAAGACTCTCTGGCATGGTTTTTAAGTGGAGTCGCACTCAGCATACTCTATGGCTGTAACCTCAGGACAGCGCTCCTAACAAGAAACATCATTATATTTGGCTTCTTTGGAAAAATACTCATTGATACCATTTTTGAAACCAGTGCTATAAAACCCAGGTACCCAAAAAGACATCAGTAGTATTTTATCTGGTCATTAAGTTATTTGGGCTCTAAGTGGGACACATAATAGGTACAATAGTGACTTTAAACATGAGTCCTTAGAATTGTACCTAAAGAAAGAATACTTATAAAAGTATTAGAGAAAAAAGTTTTTCTAAAAGAAGGCATCCTATCCACCTGTATCTAGCTACCTTTAATAACTAGAGTTCATGATCCTCACATCTTTTGATTTTATATCTTTTGATTTGTTATTATTTTGAACCCAGGGGCATTCTATTTTTGAGCTACACCCCCAGCCCTATTTTATCTTTTATTTTGAAATAGGGTCTCACTAAGTTGCTGAGGGCCTTGCTAAGTTGCTGCGGCTGGCTCGGGACCTGCGATCCTCCTGTCTCAGCCTCCCAAGTACTGAGATTACAGGCGTGCGGCCTGCACTTCACTTATTTGTTATTATTTTAAAAGGGAGTTTCCTATAGTAATATATATATTATATATTAATAATATAATACATTAAGTAATTAATAATATAATATATTAATAATATAATATATATTACAAAATATATATATATTTTTGTCACAGTTGTGCATCTCTTTGTGCTCAGTTGGTTTTCATCATTCTCAGTTTTTATCAAATTTCAACAATGTCATCTAATGTAAAAAATTAAGCTTATGCCAGGCGTGGTGGCGTGCGCTTGTAATCCCAGTACTTTGGGAGGCGGAGACCGGAGGATCCGGGTTCGTGGCCAGCCTCAGCTCGCTCGCTCTCTCTCTCTCGCTCCCTGTCTCTCTCTCTCTCTCTCTCTCTCTCTCTACTTAGTGAGGCCCTCTGCAATTTCGTGAGACCCAGTTTCAAAATAAAGGATAAAAAATAGGGTGGGGATGTAGCTCGGTGGTAGAATGCCCCTGGATTCCATCCCCAGTTCCACAAAAAAAAAAAAAAAAGAATTAAGCTTATATTTAGCTTTTGCTGTTTATACTTTATTTCTTTCACTTTATTTAATAGTATTCCCTTGATTTTGTGTTCCAGCCTGTGGATAAAGCCATTCTTAAACATAAAACTTCAGATCTAGGATGGTACCTACTAACTTATAATATATTAGATTATTCTGTGATTAACTCACCTCAGTGTTTCTGTTCAACTGAGATTAAATAAAAATATGCACTAACACACACATTAGTAAGGAGAACCAATATCTGCGTGAATATGTAAAAATCAAGGAGTAGCCGGGTGTGGTGGTGCACGCTTGTAATCCCAGTACTTTGGCAGGCGGAGACCGGAGAATCCGGGTTCGCAGCCAGCCTCAGCTCTCTCTCTCTCTCTCTCTCTCTCTCTCTCTCTCTCTCTCCTTAGCGAGGCCCTCCGCAACTTCATGAGACCCGGTTTTAAAATAAAGTATAACAAAAAATAGGGCCGGGGGCATAGTGCAGAGGTAGAACGCCCCTGCATTCAATCCCCGGTACCGCAATAAATAAATAAATAAATAAATAAATAAATAAATAAATAAAATAAAATAAAAATCAAGGAGTAAACAGGAAGGCGAGGAAGATGCACTAGTGTCTCACTATTGAGTTCCTGAGACACTGGGGACTAGGAAGGGGTAAAAGAACAAAGAAAACCCGACACCCCACAGGTATGGGAGAGGCAGCCAGGTGTGCTCTCTACAAGTGTAAGAAGAGAAGCGCGTTCAGTAAGCACGTGGATTGACAGCATTCTGGCCGCACAGGTAAGCATTCATTATTCTGAGTCCAGACCTTTTCACCTTTTAAATTTCCCTTTCTCATGTTTTCAATGTGTTGTTGTTGTTAAGTTAGCAGCTATGTTTTATGACCAGCACCGTTATTACTACTATCATTGCCAGCACCATCACCAACATGCCTGGAGTTTACCTTAATAAAAACCGCTTCAAGGCCCGGGCGTGGTGGCGCACGCTTGTAATCCCAGTACTTGGGAGGCTGAGACCGGAGGATCCGGGTTCGCGGCCAGCCTCAGCTACTTAGTGAGGCCCTCCGCAACTTAGTGAGACCCTGTTTCAAAATAAAGGATAACAAATAGGGCCGGGGGTGTAGCGCGGAGGTAGAATGCCCCTGGGTTCAATCCCCAGTACAGCAAAAAAAAAAACAAAAAAAGAATATTTGTCTTGGGAAATGCCTTACTTTAGAAAAAGATTGACTCTGGGAAATGCCGTATCCCATAGTTTCCTTCCTGAAGATTACAAGGCGTATTAGCATTGCTTAACTCGGCGTATCCTAAATGTATTTGGCCATGTAACCCTTCCCCATTACTGCCCATTTACAATCTACGCACATCTACTAGAACTTTCCAGAAAGACCATTTGGCTAATAGGAGATTACTTGACATGAATAGTATACTTTCCCAATGTTTGAAAACCCTAATAATTCAGCTCTAGGAAGAGGCAAGAGCAGCAAGATGAAATGAGAGTTAGGAAGGCAAAGGGTGTCTTGAAATCACAAGGCCACCTGATGACTGGTAAGTGTTCCACTTACTTAAGCAGGTTGCCCAGGTTGAAGAGCGCCCGGTTGTGCTGCGGGTGGAGCTGGAGGGCCCGCTGATAGTACATCTTCGCCTCCGCTGTGTCTCTCGTCAGAGTTCCAAGGTTGTTCAGGGCGCTCGCATGGCGCGGATACAGCCTGGAAAATTGGAAGGATCAAGCTGTGATTTCTTTTTTCTTTTTTTTTTGCGGTGCTGGGGATTGAACCCAGGGGCGTTCTACCTCCGAGCTACACCCCCCGGCCCTATTTTTTTATGCTTTATTTTGAAACCGGGTCTCACCAAGTTGTGGAGGGCCTCACTAAGTAGAGAGAGAGAGAGAGAGAGAGAGAGAGAGAGGGAGGGAGAGAGAGAGAGAGATAGAGAGAGAGAGAGAGAGAGAGGGGGAGAGGGAGGGAGAGAGAGAGAGAGAGAGAGAGAGAGAGCTGAGGCTGGCCGCGAACCCGGATCCTCCGGTCTCCGCCTCCCAAAGTACTGGGATTACAAGCGTGCGCCACCACGCCCGGCTCTTCCTTTACTTTAATGGTGTGTCTGTGTCAAATCTTAATGGTAAACTATTTTTTTTTGCAGCTGACGGCATATAAATATGGCAGGAGGCACATACTTGAGATGTAGAGGTATAAATAAATAAGTTCCAAATAGAGCAAGAATACACAACATGCACATCTTCCAGAGTTCAATAAGTTTTGCTCCTTCAAGCCTACAGTGACTTTCAACTTCCTGTGATGGAAACGGCTCCTCGGGGCAGGTGCTGAGTTTCCGGCCTGGTGGCACTGCTGGCCAGCTGCTGCACGGCACTCGTTGTGTGCACCCGAGGTGGGAGCTCCTCTGGGGAGGAATCTTCATGAGCATCTGTTCTGGTTAGGATCTAGAATGTCCTCTGTGCAGCTCCTGTGTCGAAATCGTGGTCCCCAAGGCAGCAAGGTTCAGAGGTGGGACTTTCAAGAAATGATCATATCATGGGCTCTAACCTCAGCAGTGTAATAATCCACTTGATGGGTTATTACATTTAAATAGACTAATGGGTAGTAACTAAAGACAGGTTGAGCATGGAAGAGGAAGCGGATCACGGAGGCATGACCTCAGGCACTGTATATGTCCCTGGTCTGTCTGTCTATCTGTTGGTCTGTCTGTCTCTCTCTCTCTGCTCCCTACTGCCATGAGCTGAGCAGCTTTCTCCGTGCCATGCTCCTTGACCATGAGGCTTCTTCCTCGGAACCAGCCAACCATGAACTGAATCCTCTGAAACCATGAACCAAAATAAATTTTTCCTCCTCTAAGTTGTTCTTGTCAGGTATTTTGGGCATAGAGACAAAAAGCTGACTAACACAATATAACTTGGATTGGAGCATTAGTAAGACACAGCAATGGCTGAGACAGGATGGTATATAATGTCTCCTCATAAAAATAAACTATTTCCAAAACAGCTCTCCATCTTTTTTTTTTTTTTTTGCGGTACCGGGGATTGAACGCAGGGGGGTTCTACCTCCGCGCTACACCCCCGGCCCTATTTTTTATACTTTATTTTGAAACCGGGCCTCACGAAGTTGCAGAGGGCCTCACTAAGTAGAGAGAGAGAGACAGGGAGAGACGGGGAGAGAGAGAGCAAGAGAGCTGAGGCTGGCCGCGAACCCGGATCCTCCGGTCTCCGCCTCCCAAAGTACTGGGATTACAAGCGTGTGCCACCACGCCCGGCACAGCTCTCCATCTTAATTCTTTTTTTCATTTTCTTTCATTTTCCTTCTCCTGCTGCAATTTGGTTCCACCTGGCATGATATAGTTCATGGAATGAAAATCTTGAGAACTTAAAACATTTAAAAATCAAAAATCAAATAATGCACAATTAAGTGAAAACCAGCATTCCCAATGTGCAAGAAAAAATGTAAAACAGGATGGGATAAACATCAGAAACCAAATTTATGCTGATTAAGGAAGGAAGGGAATCAATTTACTTTCTTAATTCAAAATTAGAAAGATGACAAATCGGTATGGCTGCAGGACTCAGTCATTTCTGATACATTTGGAGTGGGCATATTTAGCAGTCTAATAGTGTTGCTCTGTCTCTGTCACTAGAACACTTGGAGTAAACCCGTGGCACTGGCTTTTAATGTAGAAAAACCAAGATAATGTCCTTGTAATAAAAATAAGATCTGTACTTGTCAAGTTTCTTGACAGCAAATGTCATGCTGGCCTCCCGTTCTGTACCTACTAAGAAGGTCAATTTAATCTGGGGACAGGAGGGGTTCTCATTAAAAGGCCAAGGAGGACAAACTATAGAGTTTTCTTTTTTAATCTTTGCTCAACCTAGAGTGTCCTGTTTATTTGACCCCTCCCTATTTCCTTATGGAACAGCTATAACATCTCTCAGAACTAGTACTTCTAGGAGGACACTCTAAGGCTTCTCTGGACTGACAAGGGACAAGGGATAGAATCCTCTCCAAGCTTGCAAGCCCTAATATTCACAGTGGCTCTAGAGGCTGCTAGGAGACATATATTTTTATTAATTAGCTCAGACAACTTTAGGGCCCCTGATTCTAGCCGTGGAAGCCCCAGCCTCCTAGTTCCTGGAGACACGTGCTCGGTGATCTCTCTGAGACCCCATCAGAGAAGGGAGCTATGGCGAAGGGCAGAGGGTGTGTCTGTGCCTGTGCCTGTCCCTTTGTCCCATGCCTAGGACAGTGTCCTGAGAAGCCTGGGCCTCAGAATCTCAGAATTACTTTGGAATTGACTACAGAGCACACCACAGCCAGGATTCAATTTCTTCTAAAGAAGCTTTTTTTGTTTGTCTTAGATGCTGAGCAAGCACTGTGACCTCCAAGAGATTTAAGGGGTGTTCAGTGAGCACCGTGAGGCCGATTTCCATGCTTCTCAATTCTCCTACGGCAGCAGGAATGACCTCCTGGGTACACGTCCCTTCCTTTATCTCAGAAGACGTAATTTTTTTTTGTGTGTTTGGTACTAGGGATGGAACCCAGGGGCGTTCTACCTCCGAGCTACATCCCCGGCCCTATTTTTTATCCTTTACTTTGAAACCGGGTCTCACAAAGTTGCGGAGGGCCTCACTAAGTAGCTGAGGCTGGCCGTGAACCCGGATCCTCCGGTCTCCGCCTCCCAAGTACTGGGATTACAAGCGTGCGCCACCACGCCCGGCCAGAAGACGTAATTTCTTAAGACTTTCTCTTTTCCTTATTCATACTGGCATCGGAGCCCTCCCAATAAATGTCTGAGGTAAAACACTGACTGTGCAGAAGGGCGGTCTCAGTTCCCTCACAGCTCCATGATGGCTCTCCAGTACACTCAGGCGGTCCTCCCAGCTCCTTATCAGCCTAATTTCACTGACTTTATATTCTCTCAGGACCCCACTGCCATTTAAATGAGCAGCCATGTACTCCCAAAGTTCACTGACTACAGAAATGATTTTTTTCCTCTCTCTTTTTCAAATCAGAAACAGAATCCATGTGTATGCTCAACTCTCAAAACACAAAGCACACAGTGAGAGGGGAAGCTAAAGAGAAACATATAGAAGAATTATGAGGCTTTTAATATGCTCTGTGCTCTAAGAACAGGTCTGCAGCTTCAGAATCACAAGGCTTAGAAGGAGAGGGCTTCATGGCCAACTACAGCAGGGAAGAGGCTCCATGTTAAAAAAAGAGTCCAGCTGGGCACACATGTAAAATCCCAGTACTTGGGAGGCTGGGATAGGAGGATCCCAGGTTCGAGGCCAGCCTCAGCAACTTAGCAAGGCCTCCAGCAACTCAGTGAGACACTGTTTCAAAATCAAAAAATAAAATAGGGCTGGGGGTGTAGCTCTGAGATAGAATGCCCTAGGTTCAATCCCCAATATCACAAATTAAAAAAAAAAAAACAAACAGCTCAACTCGTCCAGGAAAGAGAACGTTGGTTCTTACAGGGAATTACTGATTCTACTACCAACCATAGACCTCCACCGGGAAAATGTGTAGATATTGTTTATTTGTGGTAATTGCAAGGGTCTGCTAGCAATATCCTCCCTTGCTATCTAATTAGGTTCACCTAGTCACAAGCAAGCATTGCATTATTTATGAAACAAAGCACAATTCCATTGAAAAGATTCTTAACAATCAGGCCAGGAAAAATATCTAAAAAACTTAAATAGATATTTTCTTAAAATGTATACTCTTCTCTTATTCAGACCTCTGCAAGGACAAAATTTATTATGTGTTTACTTTTCAAATAAAGTCATGTTTAAATTAGCTTTGGGTCTAATTCAATCCTGAGATCTCTAGGAGGGGAATTTTTCTATTGGAAAGATGAATAATTTACAAGATGTCTATGTTGCTACATCAATTGTCGGAATAAATTAGGTCTTTCTTGACTGAATTCTAGAGGTATGTTTTACAAAGTCCTGTGGGGGATCATTTCCATCCCCACCCCCAAACCCTCCAAATTCACTGAATTGGAGCAGAGCAGTGATTCTTTTCAGGCCTATTTTTTTTAAGACCAGTGTGAATAATCACTGGGTTTCCTTTCTCACAATTTGCCTTCATTAGTATTGTTTATGAGGATTATCTTGCTATTTATTATGATTACTGCAATCAATTATATTTAAAGATTATGAAAAAAATGTGTTATCCTGTAGTATCGTTCTGGGGTATGAAGAAACTTATTCTTTTCTCTTTGTAAAACATATTAGAGATCCAGTTCTCTGGGCTAAAGAGAATTTTTTTTCAAGTATTGGATGATTTAATTCTTGAGAAATGTAACGCCCACTTAAGCATTTAAGGGATTCTTAATTTTTTTTTCATTGGCATTTCCTTAAGCAGAATTAATAAAATAGGAGTGAGAGCATTATTTCCTCCATTCCCAGTCATCTCATCTCTGAAGAAAAAACTATTAACGTGTTAACAGGAAATAGTCGCTGGGTGGAACAGTTGCCTCAGTCAAAAATGAAAGGCAGGAATAAAAGAAAATAGTTGCACGAGGCACCATGGTGAGTTAACGGTGCTTCACACTTAAGAGTGTTTTCCCATTCAGTGTCTCATTTAACCTTTGAAATTCCTAAGAACTACTCTATATTTTATAATTGAAAAAAGGGAGACTGGCAAAAATGAAGTAATACTAGATTATGTTTTTTAAAATGACATCTCAAGCTGGGCATGGTGGTGCACGCCTGTAATCCCAGTACTTAGGAGGCTGAGACAGAGGATTACAGGTTCGAGACTAGCCTCAGCAATTTAGCGAGACTCTCAGCAACCCTGTGAGACCCTGTTTCAAAGCAAAAACTAAAACAGGCTGGAGGTATAGTTCAGAGGTAGAACACCCATAGGTTCAATCCCCAGTAACACACACACACACACACACACACACACACACACACACACAAACTCAGAAACATTTGTGTTTTTAAATGTTAAGAAGGCAAATATTTCTGTCAATCTGTCTGTTTTCCCAAATAATAAATGAGTCATTTAACCCATTTAACCTTCTGCAAATAAATATATTGCTACAAGTTAGAGCTTCCATTGGAAGTAATTTCTCCTTTTTATTTCTCTGACCATTTATAGTAATAGAAGTGAAATAAACTCAATACTCAGGAAGCTTGGCTACAGAGATTCTTATACACTGAAAAATTTATCTCTTGCCAAACAAAACAATCAGGACATCTCTGAAAAGCATAGTGTTACAAAAACTATGTAGAATTAACAACACAGTTATAATGAACAATATTAATATATGTGTACATAGCCAGGCATGGTAGTGCACACCTGTAATCCTAGTACTTGGGAGGCTGAGGGAGGAGGATCTCAGGTTTGAGGACAGCCTCAGCAACTTAGAAAGGCCCTCAGCAACTTAGTGAGACCCTGTTTCCAAATAAAACGTAAAATAGGGCTGGGGGTGTAGCTCAGAGGCAGTCTGCCCCTGGGTTCAATCCCAGCACCACACACATACATGCATGCACAAAAGATGTATGCACGTGCTCTTTGTGCATACATGCTCTTTGATCTAGTGTTTTTAAGCTTTAACCTAAACAGTATGACTAGAGTTTGGTTTTGTATTTTACTTCAGTCATTTACTGTAAATTTTGTACAATCTGTGCAAAAGTTAGGGTGCTGCTACTTTTCACTGACTGAGTACCTCGAAAGGTGACTGACTCATTGTTTCAATCCCAGTGAATCATGCGCTACACTCTACAGCTTCCTTTTGGAGGACACACACCCCGATTTATTTGCCTAATTTTCATCCCATGCAGTAATTTATTTGAGGTTAACTATGCTAAGGTCAGATGTTTATTTTCTATTTCCTGTTGAGAGGAAAAAAAAGAATTCAAAAGAAAAATATGACTTGGAAAAAAAACCCAACTATAAAGCCTGAATTTTTTTTTTTTTTTTTTTTGCGGTACTAGGGATTGAGCCCAGGGGCATTTTACCTCTGAGCTACACCCCCAGCCCTATTTTTTATTCTTTATTTTGAAACAGGGTCTCACTAAGTTGCAGAGGGCCTCACTAAGTAGTTGAGGCTGGCCGCGAACCTATGATCCTTTGG
This sequence comes from Glis glis, assembly GCA_004027185.1. Taxonomy (NCBI): domain Eukaryota; kingdom Metazoa; phylum Chordata; class Mammalia; order Rodentia; family Gliridae; genus Glis; species Glis glis. The sequence continues at coordinate 24,912 of PVJS01020921.1, forward strand.
TCTCAGCCTCCTAAGTACTGAGATTACAAGCGTGAGCCACCATGCCCAGCTAAAGCCTGAATTTCACCAGGCTAAAATATATACAAAGTAAACCTCATTGCAGGAGTTGACAGCATATTTTCCACTGTATTAGTCTCTGACATAGTTTAAGTCCCCGGTTCCTTCATGTGATAAAATTCAAATCATTATGTCACTAAATTGCACCTGGGTAAGGCTGATAATTTTATTGGTTTGCTTCTTTAATCGTCTGAAATTGCCATTAACACCTAGCAAATGTCTTGCCACTTTTTAAATTTTGTTTTCACTGTTCTCCTGATCCATTTAAAGCCTTGGGATAAAACCTCAAATGCAATTTAGGGAAATGCGACACACTCCCCCACCAGGGGCTGAATCACAGACCTTTCCTGAGGGATGACGTGGCCTCCAACAGTGACCCCGAACTCCACCCAGCGGATTTTCTAAGACAAGAACAACGAAACCACAGCTTTCGGATATCCAGGAAATGAGTCATTTTAAATGGCAAAATTCTCCTGATTCCTGAGACTTCACCTCTAATGGCTGGGAAATTTACTGGATGAAATACTTTTCTAGCTTAAATAGAAATGCTGACTGCAATCAGCCTTTCTTAGAGGCTTGGGATGACTGTGACCGTGTGTGTGTGTGTGTGTGTGTGTGTGTGTGTGTGTGTGTGTCTGTGTGTGTGTGTCTGTGTGTGTGTGTGTGTGTGTGGGTGGATGGATAGGAAACTGCCTTGGTCAAGTGGAAAATAACTGAACTTGGAGTTAGAAGTCAGGGGTGACTTTCTGGCTGTGTGACTTTGGGTCAATATTTGTGCTTTGGTTGCTTTCTCTATAAAAATAAGGTTAATGATATATTGATCTCTGTGAACAAACAGTTTCTATGTGAACAAATGAGATGGTGGGTAGAAAAATATCCATCATCAGCCGGGTGTGGTGGTACACACCTGTAATCCCAGTACTTGGGAGGCTGAGAGGAGGATCGAAGCCTCAGCAATGTAGTGAGACTCTCAGCAACCTAGTGAGACCCTGTTTCAAAACAAAAAATAAAATCGGACTTCGGGTATAGCTCAGAGGTAGAATGCCCCTGGGTTCAATCCCCAGTACCAACATATATATATATATATATATATATATATATATATCCATCATCACACCTGTTAGGTGACATACATTTAATGTTCTGGGGTCAGAGGCAGGACCTGTGGGTGCTGTGACTTGGCGGCCAGCCTTCACAGCCCTAATAGCCCATACCAGCCGGAGCCACCAGCTCTCTCCTGTCTTAGGGATTTTTTATCCTCCAAACCATCATTCTCCCAACTGCTGCCGATAGCATTCAGCTTGCTCCCATCTGTCAAAACAACATCCATTATTTCATCGTCACTAACCCAGTGAACACTCCATCCATCTAGTACCCATCTGTCTCTTCTACACCGTGGATTCTCAGATATGAAGGTCAAGTAACCGTCTCCATCCCAGGAACGCAGGGATGTTCTTTGTGGGGTACTCACTCCATTGCCTGCCAATCCTGCATCGTCGGAAGCAAATGATCCCCAGAGGCACCAATGACCCCCCCAAGCTTTTCCAATAGGCTCCACACCAAAGGGAATTTCAGACATGCACCATTTACTACATCCAAGGTCAAAAGGAGACTCAAAGTGCTGCGTGGTTCCTGAGGGACAGATCAGTTGCTCCCAGGATCCTTGTTGTAATATCGCTCCCTCGCATGAATGCACACTGGCTAATAGAGGAACTTAGAGAGACACAAGAGTGGGCAGGGTAAGTATGTCCCTATCCCTAATCAATGACTGCCAGCCAAGGAGAGTGTGAGGGTTAGGGAGGGAGGGAAGAGGGCACCTATTCGGGATATCCACCTCGAAAATTGGGGGTCATGCTGGGTGTGGTGGTGCATACCTGTAATCCCAGTACTTGGGAGGCTGAGACAAGAGGAGTACAGGTTTGAGGCCAGCCTCAGCAACTGAGCGACATACTGTTTCAAAATAAAAAATAGGGCTGAGTGTATACCTTGGAGGTAGAAAGCCTCTGGGTTCACCCTACAGTATAATAATAATAATAATAATAATGATGATGATGATAATAAATCAGGGGTCATCATTGGCATATAATGGGCAGGAACTAGGGGTGTTAACACCTTGCAATTTACAGGACAGTGCTGCATAAATATGAAGAGTTGTTCTCCTGCAAATGTCCACAGCTCTGCCATTGAGAACCACTGCTGTCATTTGTGGACCTGTCTTCTGACCCTAAGGGTCCTGATAGATCTTCCTTCCTTCCTTCCTTCCTTCCTTCCTTCCTTCCTTCCTTCCTTCCTTCTCTCCCTCCCTCTTTCCTTCCTTCCTTCCTTCCTTCCTTCCTTCCTTCCTTCCCTCCCTCCCTCCTTCCCTCTTTCCTTCCTTCCTTTCTTCCTTCCTTCCTTCCTTCCTTCCTTCCTTCCTTCCTTTTTTGGTACTGGGGATTAAACCCAGGGGCATCTGACCTCTGAACTACATCCCCAGCCCTTTTCATTTTGAAACAGGGTCTGGCTACGTTGCGGAGGCGAGCCTCAAGCCTGCGATCCTCCTGAGAGAGATGGGTGGGCACGGGGCATCAGGACAGGGGCAAAAGCAGGTAGAGGACTGAGGTGCTCCAAAGAGGAAAGGCAAACGCAAGGAAACTCGGCCAACGGCAAACATTTTACTCTGGCTGGAACAGACTGGAAAGGAGGAAAATAAAGGACCAAGAGCAGGTTCTGGAGAGAAGGGGATCCAGTGAGGGGGAAGTGCAGGGGCAGCCTGTGGAAATGGTCCCGATCTGCAGGGGACGTGGCTGTGACAGTCAGGGGGAGGATACGGGGTGAGCAATAGAGCTGAGACACTAACCGGAGCTTTGGGAATGGAAGTAACCCTTCGAAAGGAAGCAACGATTGAGAAGAAGAGGCCTAGGGGAGAGGGCAGGGGAGAACCAACTGCTCTATTAAGGTTTTAGTGGAAGCTGGGTGTGGTGGCGCACACTTGTAATCCCAGTACTTTGGGAGGCAGAGACCGGAGGATCCGGGTTCGCGGCCAGCCTCAGCTCTCTCTCTCTCTCGCTCTCTCTCTCTCTACCTAGTGAGGCCCTCCGCAACTTCGTGAGACCCCGTTTCAAAATAAAGTATAAAAAAATAGGGCCAGGGGTGTAGCGCAGAGGTAGTGTTTGACTCTTTCTCAAGGATTGAGAAAGGTGAATAACAGGAGTGGGGAATGTGATAATGTGCCCAGAAAAAGTAATTTTTTAGCCTCATTTTCTACCCTAAAATTAAACGCCCTGTCTTTACTGCCACAAGGACAAGACTAGTTCCCCAAGGACAGAAAACCAGTTCCTGCCCTTACCACTGCCCCAGGACAAAGCCCTCGAAACCGACCCCCACCTCTGTGTTTAACCCCCTACCCTAAACTAATCACTTTACTTCTAAATAAGGGAAAACTTTCTGTGGTTGGCTGATTCGAACCCAAACTGCAAAAATCTGTTTCTGTATCCCCAGCTTGTTCTATAAAAAGAGAGCTGTAAGCTTCACAAGGGGCTGCCGTTCTAGCCTGTGCTGGTGGACGTTACCCCCGCGGTATTAAAGCCTTGCCTTAACTGAGTTGGTGGTCTTGGAATTTCTGTTTCTCGCGCATTGTTCAACATACTAACCGGAGCTTTGGGAACGGAAGAAACCCCTTCGAAAGGAAGCAACGATAGAGAAGAAGAGGCCTAGGGGAGAGGGCAGGGGAGAACCAACTGCTCTATTAAGGGTTTAGTGGAGGGGGAAGAATCGTAGAGATAAACTGACACAGCATGGTTGTTACCATGTTATAACACAGATGCTAAAAAGGAATTATTTCTTGAAGGAGGAGGCGGTGGTCAAGCAGAATCAGCTGGATAGATTCACATGGAGGTAGCTTGTGACCTTGGGAGAGCAGTTTCCAGGGCGGGGTGGGAGCTGGGTGAGTAATGAGAGGGGCACAAGGAGGAAGACCCGACTTTGTAGGAAATATTGCCATTTGGAAGTGGGAAGGGGATAAGGAAGGAGAGTGACTGGATGGCAGGGGAGGGAAGGAGAGATACAGAGAGGCTGGTGCACATGTTTGTCTAAAGACGGGAGCAGTGGGGCGTGGTGGTGCACACCTATATTCCCAGTACTTGGGAGGCTGAGACAGGAGGATCACAGGTTCGAGGCCAGCCTCAGCAATTTAGTGAGACCTTGTTTCAAAATAAAAAATAAGCGCCAGGCGTGGTGGCGCACGCTTGTAATCCCAGTACTTGGGAGGCTAAGACCAGAGGATCCGGGTTCGCGGCCAGCCTCAGCTACTTAGTGAGGCCCTCCGCAACATCGCGAGACCCTGTTTCAAAATAAAGTATAAAAAATAGGGCCGGGGGTGTAGCTCGGAGGTAGAACGCCCCTGGGTTCAATCCCCAGTACCGCAAGAAAAAAAAAAAATAGGGTTGGGGGTGTAGCTCAGAGGTAGAATGTCCCTGGGTTCAATCCCTAGTACCACACACATTAAAAAAAAGATGAGAGCAACTAAAAGAGTATTTAAATATTAATAGGAAAGTACTAGTTAAAGGGGAAGAAGGACGTTTTTAAAGGATTACAACTAAGATCTCTGAAATGTTGGATATGATAAACTCCTGAGCACAAAAGAAGAAATCAAGCCAGCATGATGGTGCTTGACTTAATCCCAGTACTTGGGAGGCTGAGACAGGAGGATTGCAGGTTCGCAGCCAGCCTCAGCAATTTAATAAGACCTAGTTTCTTTTCTTTTTTTTTTTAGTACTGGGGATACTGAACCCAGGGGCATTCTACCTCTGAGCTACACCCCCAGCCCTATTTTTTATTCTTTATTTTGAAACAGGGTCTTACTAAGTTGTGGAGGGCCTCACTAAGTAGCTGAGGCTGGCCGCGAACCCATGATCCTCCTGTCTCAGCCTCCCAAGTACTGGGGTTACAAGCATGCGCCACCACGCCCGGCTTAAGACCCGGTTTCAAAATAAAAAATAAAAAGGGCTGGGAGTATAGCTCAGAGGTAGAATGTCCTTGGGTTCAATCCCCGGTACCAAGCCAAAACAACCGCAGCAAAAACAAAAACACCAAAATAACATTTACTAAATTAATGGTTGCTGGGTCTTCAGGCATTACTTTGAGTATTTTATATGAATCATCTTGCAATCCTCAACCCTATGAGGTAGGTAGGATCACTATTCTCATTGTAATGAAAAACCTAAACCATATTCTAATCAAGTTGTCATGTTTACTTATATAGGTTGAACGTTCCTATTCTGAAAACCTGAAATCTGAAATGCAATCCAAAACACTTCTGGTCCCAAGCGTTTCAGGTAAGGGACGCTAGCCAGCCCATGGACTGGATGCTGTCTTGCACCAGTCAGATTCCCGTTCGGGTCCCAGACACCCCCCCCCCCTTTACCAGGAGTGCGGCTGCTGGAACTCTTGTCCTCCGCACTGTTCTCAGCCTCAGGAAGCTGCTGGTCTAAGGCTGCTCATCCCCTGGGTGCAGAGACTGGCCGACAAGGCAGCGTAGAGGTTCATCTCTGCATGCTTGACACTCTGAGGCGCCGTCCCAGCTCCGGAGCCCCCGACGCAGTAACGTGCCTCAAGTCCTCCCTCTGTCCATCCTGCGTCCCCGGCCTCCTTCTCTGGTGTTTTTGAGAACACTCTTAATGAACTCCCTGCCTGCAATCTCTGCCTTTGAGTCTATATTCTGGGGAATCATACCTATGCAAGTTAAGTGAAAAAGTGGTATACAACAGAAAAAAGAACCAGAGAGAGCGAGACTTTACTGATGATAAATCATGCAGCTTTCATTTTGAAACTCAGTTCCTAAGTGTGGTCACAATGTGATTAAAATCCTATTTTTTCTAAATAAAATGATGTTTAATTTCTTAAATGTAATGAATAGACCTATCAAATCTAACTAGCATGATATGTACGTATATGTACTGAAAATGTAATTTCATCAATGAGAGGAACAAAAATAATTTCAAGTATGTACTTGTGATATCGGAAAGCAAATTTAGACTTTTATAAATGAAAAGACCACACCAGCCAAAGAAACCATCTCCATTTGTTAAACCTGGCTAACAAATGGTATTGGAATTTTAATTCTTTCCAGAAATACATGTCAGCTGGTATCCAAGGCCACTTGTAGTCATGAGCTATTTTAAATATTCATTCAAAATAGGCTGTGTAAGGAAGGATTTTTAAAAATCCTCATTGCTCTTGATTTTTAAAAACATGTTCAAGCCCCTGCAGCTTTATACAGCAATTTTTAAAGGAATTAAAGTAATCTTGAGGCATTCAAGACATCAACGAACAGTGGTTAATTAGACATGGTTAGATTTCTTTAGACGCTAATGATAATGGCGTTTCTTCAACACTCGTTTATTTAGTATTTACTTTTTCCACATAAATTTATCTCAGTCTGCTGGAATCTCCTTGTAGAATTCCATTTATCCATAAAGGAAGAAATACAAAGAATTAGGTCAATAAACAAAGCATTATCTTGATAAGTCTCCATTTTATACATTTAACAACTTGCAGTCAGGAAGATTTTAGTTCTTTCCCTTCCCATGTGTCAGCCAATTAAATAGTGGTTGGAAATTTCTTTTGTACGGGATCATTAAAAGCACAACAGAACATTTAGTTATGCCAACAGAACGGAGCCTGGTCAGGGGCTTAAATGCCTTTGAATATGTTTTTTTTTCCTTTAGATTTTGTGTTTAAATATCACTGACAGATATATTAGGAGTGGACATGGCCACACTCTAGGGGTCCCATGGTTGCTCCTGCACACCCGAGTCACCTCAGGGCAAGGTCACCCATCTCTTGTTTGACAGCATGACTGGGGTGACGGTGGGAGTTAAATCTTCATTGTGTCTTTCATGTTGACACCATCCTTGTGAAAAGAAAATAGCAATCTTGGTGACCAAAGACCACAGCCCTTTTATCAGGATGGATTCCTGCACATCTGGCTTCCACCTACCTGGGACATACCAGCAAATCTGGGGGTGGCGGGGGCTTATCATGGTAGGATAGGAGGAGGAGAGGTTTAAGTGAACAAATGTTTTGTGAAATATGTGACAATCTGCTGCAGACCATGGACAGGCCTGTCTGATGTGCCCAAAAAAAGCAAACTTTAAAGCCAGGCGTGGTGGCGCATGCTTGTAATCCCAGTACTTTGGGAGGCAGAGACCGGAGGATCCGGGTTCGCGGCCAGCCTCAG
>PVJS01020922.1:0-32086 GCA_004027185.1 Glis glis
CAGATCCTTCCATTTTATTGCAAATGATGTTATTTTGTTCTTCTTTATTGCTGAGTAGAATTCCATTGTGTGTATTTCCCACAATTTTGTAATCCACTCATCTGTTGATGGACACCTAGGTTGGTTCCATACTTTGGCCACTGTGAATTGTTCTGTTATGAACATGGGTATGCATATATTACTGTAGTTTTCTAGTTTCAATCCCTTCGGTATGATACCCAGTAGTGGTATAGCCAGATCATATGGTGGATCCATTCCCAGTTTTCTGAGGAATCTCCACACTGAGCTTATGATATTTTTAAGTAACTACAAATAACTTTATTTACTTTTTCTCATAATTTCTTTCCTTTTTCAGATCTGTGATTATAAAGCCTATTTTCCTACTAGATCTATATATTCTACGTTCAAGTATTTTTATGATTATTTTCACATATATGTATTTCACCTACCTGGGCTGTATCATATGTATGACAAATAGACACAATTTTCCTTTCCAGATAATTAGCCAATGGCCCAACCACTGTTTATTTTCCTTTCTTTTAATCAGTGATTTAAAGTGTAACTAAATTTTCTAATATAGTAGAAATTTACTCTTGCCTTCCCTAGACTTTCTGTCTTGTGCCATAACTCTATGAAAAGCTAATGCTATACCACACTGTTTTAATTGTATCTTTCCAATATATTCTAATATCTTCCACCATAAACCTATTTTAGCCTTTAAAATCTATCCTCAGATTACTGTTCTTCTTTCAAAATGTCATAGGCTATGAATATTCTTTCATAGTTCTGAGTTATATTTTAGATGACTTCTTAAAATTAAAAATTTCCTTATATTTATATTTTAATTTCTAGAGAAGATTATAACATTGGTTTGTCAACTAGGGACACTTTTATCTCTGCAGTTATTTAAGATTTTATTTACAACGCTTAGAAAAGATTTATAATTTTCTATCTTATATAAATACATCACATTTCTTAGTAAGCTTATTCGTAGTTCAATTTATTTTAATATTGTTTTGAATGAAAATGTCTCTAATTTTCCCCCTTTGGTTATTGTTGGTATGAAAGAGAGCTATTCATTGTTAAAAGTATTTTATAACTGAAAAATTTACTAAGCACTCTTAACATTATCATATTATTGTGAAATTTTTCTTACTAAGTGTGTCACAATAGATTTTCCTGGGTCTCAAGATAAACAATAATACAATCCATCAAATAATACTTTTGTCTTTGTTTCAATATTTATGGAGTTTTTTCAGTACTTAGTATTAGTAAAGTAGTTATAGACCACCATACATCTCAGTGCTGATAGTGAGCAGATTTTTCCTGGTCTGGCTAATGGGAATGAAACGATATTTCACCATTAAGTTTTATGTTAGCTGTTAGTTTGATATATATGTGAACCCAGTTTTTAAGAGGTGCAAGGGAACTGTATATTATACTTTTAAGTTCATGTAACATATAATTATTTCAAAATAAAAATTAAAAATTTTAAAAAAAGCAGTTACAACCTTGGTTCTACCTATCATCCACGTATTCTTCCTTCTCTGTCCTGATTTTACTTTGGAAGTCCTCTTTCCTTTTTGGATATAGTCTCAATGTGGCTGCTAACCAAGGTATCTCCCTCCTCTCTCTCGCTCTCTCTCTCTGTCCCTGTCTGTTTGTCTCTGTCTCTGTCTGTCTCTGTCTCTGTCTCTCTCTCCTCTTTCCTCTCTCCTCTCTCCTCTCTCTCCTCTCTCTCCTCTCTCTCTTCTTTCTCCCTCTTTCCAGGGACATTCTACCTCTGAGCAACACTCCCAGCTCTATTTAGTTTTTTAAATTTTGAAACAGAGTCTTGCTAAGTTGCTGAGACTGGCCCCAAACCTGCTTACCTTCTGTCTCAGTCTCTCAAGCACTGGGATTGTAGGTGCACACCACCATATTAAGCTAGGTATCCTTATTTCTATAGTCAGAGAAGGTTAACTATGGTGAGAATCTTTTCACATGCTTATTTGCTATCCTATGTCCTGGGTTCTTATGTCTGGATAGAAGACTTTGGTTACATGTGATTAACAAATATTTTCTACACTTTGCAACTTGGAACTATTTCTCAACTCTTTATTCTGTTTCACTGATCCATGTGTCTGCCAGCATCACACAATGTTAATTACTGTAGCTTTATTTTATGTTTTTTTTTTACCATCTTAACAATTTTTTATTGGTGCGTTATGGTCTCACATCATAATGTAGTTCATAGTGATAGTGCAACATATGCACACAGTGCTCCCCATCAAGTGCTGTAGCTTTATTTATTTATTTATTTATTTATTGTGGTACTGGAGATTGAACCCAGAGGCATTCTACTTCTGAGCTACATCTCCAGACCTATTTTATTTTTTATTTGGAAACAGGGTCTCACTAAGTTGCTGGGGCTGGCCATGAACCTGCGATCCTCCTGTCTCAGCCTCCAAAGTACAGGGATTACAAGTTTGCATCACCACGCCCAGCTCTGTAACTTTATATTAAATGTCAAAATTAAGTAACAAAAGTTTGATAATTTTATTCTTCTTTCAAAATTTTTTCATATATTTAGTTTCATTGCCTTTACATATACAATTTAAAATCCACTTCTGTGTATCTACAAAAAGTTCTGATGGAATTTTGTATGGAATTTTATTAAATCTATTGATTATTTAAAGGGGAATCAATACTTTTATAATATTGAATTTTAAATCTATGAGAATAAAATATCTTTCCAAGTGTGCAAGTTTTAAATTTTTCTTATCAGTGTGTCTTGCAGTTTTGTCAGAATCTACACATATTTTGCTGGACTAATTCTTAAACATTCCTTTTTTAAAGTTAAAATTGGAATATGTATATATATATATATATACACACACACACACATATATATAGGGCTATACATATATGCATAGTGTCCATCTTATATAGTGTACATACATATATATATATTCTTATATATATAAGATAATATATCATACATATACACCTATGTATATATGTATCTTATATATGTATGATATATGTTTCTTACATCTTGGAAAATGTTTCCAATAGATACTTGAAGTTTTTTCTTCTAATTTTAATATCTTTGTCATCTTGGTGTCTGTCAATTGTCTTTTCTCATACAAATTGTTTTTAATACTATTATTTCCAGTTAATACGTTAAACCGGTTCATATGTAGGTGCTGTTCAGATGTTTTGAAAAGTATTTTTGTATTATCCCCTTGCCATGCTTGTCTCTCTTTCTAGGTTGCCAAAGGGGCTGTGGAAGCCGAGCGTGGTGGCTCATGCCTGTAATCCCAGTACTTGGGAGGCTGAGACAGGAGGATAGCAGGTTAGAGGCCAGCCTTTGCAACTTAGTGAGAACCTGTTTCAAAATTAAAAATAAAAAGAGATGGGGGTGTAGCTCAGAGATAGAATGCCCCTGGGTCCAACCCTCAATACCCCCACCCCCACCCCAGAAAGACAACACTGGAGACGGGGCTGAATGGTTCAGCATGTTGGAGACTGTATATTCTGGTCTCCTGAGCAATGTTATTTATTTATTCATTTATGTATTTATCCTTATGGCTGATCCCTCTGTATTTTATCCTGAAGTTTGTGATAAAAAAAAAAGCTCAGAGTATTAATCTCTTGGCTCAACTGGAGATTAGGGACAGCCCTTAGTTGTCCCCACTGCACCTCTGCACTAGCTGGCTGCGGGTGTGTCACGTCTTCCGCATGGCTTCTGTCCTGGTGGTCCACCCAGCTTCTCCCATGAGGTCCACTTCACTGCTTCAGCAGGCTCCACAGCAGGCTTTGTAGCTCCCAGGTCAATGTTTGTGCCTGGAGGCTAAATGAGCTCACCTGAGAAACATTTAATTAATGCCAAAGCCTTTCTCTGTCTAATTTTACTGTGCCATGAACTTAATGTGGCCTTACCATAGGCCAGTGCATAAGCAAACTCAGAGGTGAGGTCTTTACATGATATTAAACAGAAAAGTAGGGCAAGACTCTCTTGTGTTATCAGGAATACCTTTAATATAAGATACAGCCCATTCTCTTGGTTGAAGGGGAAAGTCAGATACACAAGCATGAATATTTAACTTTTCAATATCTTGCTATTATATTTTACTTTTCATAATCTTATGGAATGAAAATGAAGCCTGGTTCTCTCTCCTTACCGAAAATAGTTGGTTTCTGCTTACTTAAAATTTTGAGTCTATCCATTTGTGTATTAGTGATTACTGCTGCCTAACATTATTATCACAAATTCAGTAACTTAAAGCAATGCACGTTTATTATCTCATAATTTCTGTGCATCAGAATTTCAGACATAGCTGTCCCGGTTCTCTGAAAGGCTATGATCAAGGTGTCAACTGAGTCTGTGGTCTCATCTGGGAGCTGAGTGGGGAAGGAAGTTGCTAGCTTAACAGTGCATTCCATCTGTAAGACTAAGGGCTTTAGTTTCTTCCTAACTCTTGGCCAGTGGACACCTTCAGCAACCAGAGGCTACCCTTTCTTTCTTTGGTGTAGTGTTTCCCAACGTGGCCCCTTACTTTGAAAAGTATTCCTTTTTATCATCTCCTTGCCATGTTTGTCTCTTTTTCTAGGATGTCAAAAGAACTTTTGAAACTGGGCAGGGTGGTGCATGCCTAGTACTGGATTACCCAGTACTTGGGAGGCTGAGATAGGAGGATTGCAGGTTTGAGGCCAGCCTTAGCAACTTAGTGAGATACTGTAAAGGAGAAAGAGACTCTAGTAAGTTGGATGCTATAGTCTTATGTAATGTAATCACATAATTGTATACTCATAATTACGTACAAACCACCACTTCCACTATGTTCTGTTTCTTAGAAGCAAATCACAGGTTATGCTCAGAGGGGCTCACACAAGTGTAGAATGCTAGGAGTCAGGGGTTACAGAGTCACCTTATGGGTCTATCTCTTGTGACATGAAAACTAGCTTACACAAATAAGATTTCAAGAAAAAAAAACTGGGATGATTTTCTTTCTAGAAAATCCTGCTTCTGAATGTTACAAACTCAATATTATTCCAGTTTTTCTCTCTATATTCATGCTTTACTTATAAGTAGAGACCCTAGCCCACCTAGGTCAAAGATTGAAAAGCACACTAACAATAAATTGAAGTTCATTTCTAGATTCACGTTTCCACTCAAAATTCTAAGAAATAACTAGATATGAGATATCACACAGTTTCAACTTTTCCTCATTCAAAATGCCTTTTATATTATTAGGTGCTGGTGAAATCTTACTCATCTTCAAAGGCTTTTCCAATGTGTCATCTGCAATTAGAGACATACCTGGGCACTCCCTGGTACCACCGCCACCTTTGGCAGAATTAAGCATCTCTAGCTTTCCACAGCATGTGTTTCTACTTCTAGTAAGACACTTACCCATATATACTGTATTAGACATTTCTATATTTTAGTCTTACATGCTAAATTGTAGAAATGTTAAACCATGGTTTTAAGTCATATTTTTATTCACTGCATGCAAGGCAGTACATGGCATTAATATATACTTAATAAATATTTGAACATTTTGATAAAATCATAATCTCTGTGTTTTGTGATTTAAGTTAAAAATATTGCTGTTGGTCTATGTTTATGTATTATGCACATTGAATATTAATTCATTCTCTTCTGAATGAACTAGAGAAATGAGCACCAAAATTGTAAATTGAAGATTTATGTTTATCAACTAAGTGATTTTTCTTTGTCATTAGTATAATTTCCTGTTAGTAAGGAAATTTATCCTTATAAGATTTGTTTTCAGTACTTTATGGGTATGTTTTCAGTATTACACATCTTGGTCCAATTCCATGTAGTCAATGCTATGTGTATACTTAAAAATCAATGGAATGTGAGCAGAAGCAATATATGCCCCTTACATGACTTGGGGAAAACAATCTCTACGCATTCCATCTACTCTATGTTCTTCTATAGGTGCTTGCATTAAAAGACGAACATTGTCTGGGCCCTGAATAACTGCATGGAGACAAGCAGCTCCTGCCCGCTCATACCATGTGGGTATCATATGGCCCTGGGAGAGGAATAGACCTTCACTGTGTTAAGCCCCTGCGATCTGTACATCAGTGGTTTAAATAGCCTACCCTCACTAATGCATAAGTAAAGACAACTATTTCTAGAAGCCGTGAGGAGAAGATAATCTAACAGGATTTAAGATGATAAAGAGTTTTGATTAATGATGAGTGGAGTATTTTACTTCCTAGGTGAGGCAATTATTGTAGGCACTGCTATAGTTTTATTTGTTTTTCTCAACAAAATATTTTAAAACATTAATTCTTCTATGCTTAATTCTTTTTCTCCTTGGGCTAAATACAGCAGAGTAAAATAAATAAATATATATATATATAGCTTTCTAAAAATGGCAAAAAGAATAATATTTTCACCATCTTCTAGGTTTTAAAAGTAAGATGCAGAAGTATTTCTTAATCTTTACAAAGGGTAGCCAGGGATGAATAAATATACTTAGGCAAGTGCACTGTGTTGCTTAGATGGATGTTTCAGATCTTTTTTTCTGTGGGGTTCTAAAGAGGTAATAAAATTCAAAGTAGAACTTTTTCTCACGACTCCCATTTATATAGCCTATCAACAAGATCACACTACCATTAATTATCTAGAAGATACTGTTCCCATTATGTCCACAGGGACTTACTCAACAACATGATAGATTTCACTGTCAACACATTATTTCTCCTGTAATAGACTATATTTCCTTTTCTTTAATTTCATCCTATTAGTGCTGACTTTTTTGCCTCCTCAGCTTCATTTCCTCCTTGGACAAAGATAAAGAAATTTTCCCTTTTTAAAGGAACTGGCAAAACTTAACTAGAACATGCCCTCAAATATTCTTCATCTTGGGTAAATACAATGTTGTGGATGTGGCAATTATATGAGGTAAAAGCCTATGATTTATTAGTCAATTCTCTTTATAGCTATGGTATTTTATACTATATAAATTTGAGAACTAAAGGTGACATTTCAAAACCATCTAAAACATTAGTAGCTTCTTTAAGAAATAATGTACACTTGAAAACTGGTATCTTTTTATTAGGAAGAGAGCCATGTTACCTTCATCCTTATAGGGGAAGGAGAGGAATGTCCCCAGATAATTGAGCCAGCCCTTAAAACAACCACTCATAGAGATCAGAGTTGCCCCTGGACAAAGGGACATAATTTGCTCTAACCTCAGAATTGTGGCTTCAGTACTATTGTAGTATCAGAGTGAAGTGCTATGAGAACTATTAAATTAAAAACTTGGCATAGTCTCTGGAATTTGTCACCCACGTGGATTTGCTTTCCACCTGGACAATACTGAAAGCAGAAACCTTGCCCAGTCATCCTGGAATTTGAAAGGCAATAGGAAAGGAATAGGATAAAGTCATGTTCTAGCTTGTGGTGTAGCAAAGACACATTTTTTCCTTCCACAAAATGAACTGTAAAATGGTACAAAAATTACGATCCTTTATTATTATAATTATCAGGTTCAGAGAAAAAGATTGGATGGAGAGTGATAAAGGTTGTTAATTGTTGAATCTGGGTGATGAATACTTGGAGCTCATTCCACTCTTCTGTGTATTTTGTATCTATGCATTTGTATTTCTATAACAGAACAGTTTTTGTAGAAAGGTCTCATATCTGCTGTATGAAGAATTGAGTATAAGGAGCTAATGGAGTCCAGTTGGTGGCAGAAGTTTGATGGTAGATGATGAATGGATGTATCAGGATAGTGGAGGCGGTAGTAAGAAATGAGTGCAATTGTGATGTGTTTGCAAGTCAGAGCTAATGTTATTAGAGAGTGAAGCCTATGGAATGTGACTGAAAGACAAAGCAGTTATGACTATACATCTAAATTTTCTCTCAATTTCTGGTCCTTAAAACTGAATTTATTGGTTTAGTAATATTTTCTCTTGAACTTCAATTATTTCCCAAGGCTTATGTTTGAGAAACTAGCATTTATAAATACACAGGTAAGCCTAACTTGAAGTCTGAAAATGTTGCACAAAAGTTGGAATTGCTTAACTTTAAATGACAAAAATAACCTTCAATTACAAATTGGTTCTACTGTTGTCCTTAGTGAAATTCATGTAAAGCCCTCAGATCATTAATAGGAGGTGTTATACCCCAATCCACTCACTGTTTCTAATGATTTATAAACATTTCAAAGACTATTTTTCTTTTTGGCCGTATTTCAGGACAATCGAACTTCAATTTCACGTAATCATAATTCTGTGGGTTCAGAGTATTCATGTTGTCATCTATACACATCAAAAAGTTGAGTAAAAATGAAGGCGAAACCCGAGAACCTACTGTGGCTGTCATCCCCAGGATGATCAGGGGTAATTCAATGTGTGAGATATAAAGGCGTTTATGAACTCCAATTTCACCTCATGAGCGTCAGCCTATTGTTAACAATCTAGCAGAGATAGAGATAGTAGACAATTCTTGAGTTAAATTGGAGTAGCTGTTTAGTGATTTTTACAATCTAAGTATTGGAAAAAGGATCACAGTCAGGCTAAGCTTGTCATAGATAGATCAAGCTTTACTTAAGAGGAAAGCTACTGGGCCTTATCAACTTTAAAGGCAAGAGCCTAATTTACATATTAAATAGTTGGTTCGATCCTGGGAAACCAAAGTTTAAGTATGTAATGGTTTGAATTTAAAATGTCCAACTAGCCCTCATGGAAACCAGGTAGCAAGTTTGGAAGCAGGGCTTTGCTGAGGAGGGGTCCCTGGGGGTGTGGCCTTGGGCAGTATTCATCCTTTCTCTTTCCTATTCTCACTCTTGGCTTCCAGCCTCCACAATGAGAGAGCAGAACCTCGCTCTCTCCCTCTCTCTGCTCCCCACCCATCACACCCCGAGCTTCAGACCCTGGCCTCACATGGACTGAACCCAGAATCTCCAAAAAACCATGAGCAAATAAATCTTCCTTCCTCTAAGTTTTATGGTCAGTTATTTTGGATCAAAGTGGTCAGAATGCTGACCAAGATAGAAACTGGTACCAGAGGAATGGGGTTGCTGCTATTTCTAAGTCTGACTATGTATTTTGTGAGTCTTTGGGACTACTTTGTGAGAGGAAGTTGGAAGGGTCAGAATGTGGCTAGAAAGGTGGGCTGTAGAGATTGTGCACAAAATATCTTGGAAGGCAAAGAGGACTCCATAGGGAAGTGGTGTAGAGGACATATGTGTTACATTCTGGCAAAGAATTTATTGGCATATTTCCCATCTCCTGAACCTTGTGTGAAGCTGAATTTAAAGGTGATGGACTGATTAAACTGGCAGAGAAAATCTCAAAACAGTAAAATGTCCAAACTGTACTATGGACAATAATGTCTGTATTCAGTGAATTGTACACCAAATTTCAGAGCACAAAGGAAAGCAGAGAGACTTTATACATTTGCAGTTTGACCAGAAAGGCATGTGTAAAATTGGGGTCCAGAGAAATGATATGGAAGTAAGTTAGATGGATGAAAGGAAGAAGGAAGTGATGGCTATGATGGAGACAGGCCTTGCAGCTATGATTGAAAAGGGCGCAGTGGCAATGATTAAAGGGGTGTGAACACCTTTCCTGTTGGTGGTTGATCTTGGTGCTCATATAATGGTGGCTTCGCTGAAAAAAAATGGGTCATGGGGCTTCTCCCCATATTTCAAAGGAAGGCCTGGGAAGCCAGGAAACATGTGGCAGGGTTGGAATTCCTGCAAGCAGACCCAAATGGGACAGTTTTGAAGTTCTGAGAGTGAAGCCAAGGTTGCAAAGAAAACCCTTGAGATGTAGAGATGCCATAAATGTGTAACAACCACAAGGAAAGACTGCACACTGTGAGCCATGGAGACAGGTCAGAGGAGCCAGTATACCATCCACTGCAATCAAACAGACCATTGGGGAGGGGCTGCCAAGGTCCCTTGGAAATCACATCTCACCACCATGCACCCCAGATGCCAGAAATGGAGTTGCAGGATTAAGTGCTTGTCTTGCTGGATTTCAAGTGTTTTGGTGCCATTTCTTCTTTCTTTGGCCCTATTTTTCCCTTTGGGAATGCGAATGTTTACTCTGTGCCATTGTAATTAGATGTATGTAACTTGCTTTTTGCTTTTACAGGGACTCACAGCCAATAATTTACCCTGAGTCTCAGAGGAGACTGGACTTTTGAGTGATGCTGGAACTGTTAAGACTATGGGAAATCTTGGAAATGTACTAAATGCATTTTGCATTGTGAGGTGGCCATGAAGTCTAGGGGGCCAAGGACAGAGTGCAATGGTTTGGATTTAGAATGTTCCACTAGCCCTCAAATAAACAAGGTAGCAATGTTGGAAGCAGGGCTTGGTTTCTGAGGAGGGCCCTGGGGATGTGGCCTTGGGATTATATATCCTTCCTCATCCCCATGCATGCTCTCTGCTTCTGGCCTCCAGGATGTGAAAGTAGAGATTTGAGCTCTCCCTTTCTCTGCTTCATGCTGCCATTCCCTGACCTTCAGCCCTGGCCTCACATGGACTGAACCCAGAATCTCCAAGAAACTGTGAGCAAATAAGTCTTCCTTTTTCTAAGTTGTAGTCAGTTGTTTTGGATTTCAGCAGTGAGAGTGTTAACTGAGGCAAAGTACAAACTCAATTCCTTGATGAGGCCTTCATTCACTCTTCAATCAAAATTAGACCCCACACCCGGTTTCTGTGATATTATTATATTTCATTTTATTCTTAGCATGTAACACAATATACAATAATCTTTTTTTTGGGGTACTGGGGATTGAACCCAGGGGCATTCTACCTCTGAAATATACCCCCAGCCCTATTTTTTATTCTTTATTTTTAAACAGGGTCTCACTAAGTTGCGGAGGGCCTCACTAAGTAGCTGAGGCTGGCCGCGAACCTGTAACCCTCCTGTCTCAGCCTTCCAAGTACTGGGATTACAAGCGTGCACCACCATGCCTGGCTTACAATAATCTTTTCTAGTGTATTTCCTCATTACCTTTCCTAGAATATAAGCCCAGCATAGGAAAGATCTTGTTTACCTTGTTTACTTTTATCACAATCAAGTAGAATAATTTCTATGATATAGGTATCCTATAAATACTCACTGAAGTAATTTTAACAAAGCTCATCCCTAGTGGGCAAGAAAGAGTTAGCAGCAGAACTACAATCAATTCAATCCATTTTGCAGGGTGCACAGAGGAGAAAAAAGCCACCTGGCCATATCTCCTTGAAAACATACAATTGACAAATCTCTTGACAAACACCCTAATGTAACTTGCTAGTGGGAGAGCATGTGTCTATGAAATGCTTTTAGCAAGATGTACTTGGTCTCTCCCATTTTAGTTACTCTATACAATCCTGTAATTTCTGTATTTATGGGACACAGCTCCCTATTGTATCTCTAGTAAGCTCTCTCACTATTGGAGAATAAAAGGAAAATGTTTCAAGACCATTATAGCTTAATTTCATGTTAGCGCTGTGACTGCACACATTATTTTGAAAACTAGTATGTTACTCCTGTCAGAGAGCATCCTAATGTGGCAAGGATGGACTTGACAATCCTGAATCTCCCTCCTTTATCAATTCCTTTATATATGAAATAATCAAAATTACTGGGTAAGATCCCATCCATGATTCTAAGGAATTTAATTTAAAAGTCAATCATTTGTGTTATCTTTCCTAAGGAATTGGTCAATATAGTCATTTTAAGGGTAGGTTATTGATCTGATAGCTTATAAACTTAGTACACATGAAGACTGGGGAATGAGTGGAACTAAACTTACCTGTTGAAGACAGAGCCTGCATCTATGAGAGACTGAACAATCTCCTAATTGTCCGTTAAAGTAGTTCTTTGATAACCTCTCTTGTACCATCCAATTTAATTCCAAAATATTAATTAGGATAACTTTATAATTATATTGTGAGTAGGATGTTGTTCAATTAGAGTTTATGTAATTATTTGATAAATAGAAAGCAAACAGATCAGATAATAAACTCATAGGTCTGTGAGGATCAATGTCTTATATAAGCACTAATTTTACCTATTTTTTGAAATCAAATTTACATAATTTGCACCATTAAGTTTCACACATGAATCACAAAATTGTACTCTTGTGATACAAATTTGTTTTCAAATAAACAATTTGTTTTAAACTTTCATTGGTCATTAAACCATTATCACATTTGTATTATTGAAATAATAAATAATAATCAGAATCATCATGTCTGTTTATATTTTACAACATATATGCAGAAATATTACCTCACTGTTTATTACACAAATTTTACTAATGTAAATATTATCCATATTTCATTGGGTAAGACACTGAAATTTGTGAGTTCAGATATTTTGATATCAAATGTAAGCTCACTTCCAGTTATCAGTGTTTTAGATCAACCTCCATAACTTTAGGAGAAATATACATGAATACACTCCTAATAATACTCTAACATACAAATAATTCTAACATAGAAATAATTCTAATATGCAAGTGTCTTATGTAATAATTTATTAATAAATATGCTATTTTCAATAAAAGTAGGAATCATCTTAATTGAGAAATGACACATGGCTATATATGTCTACAAAAGTAAAGTGCAGGAGAAATTACTAAGCACTTAATAATGAAAACTAATTAGAAAGCCATATTTGTGTGAGTATGTGTATAAACAGGTATAAAAATATCATGGGCAATATAACGAAATATTAAAAAGGCTTGACTCTGACTCTTAGCAGTGAAATTATGGGTAATCTCAATTTTTATCCTCATATTTTTGAATTTTTAAACTTTCATCTACTTAAATATATAATTAAATTATATTTAATTTTTCCAAATTTATTAAGGTATAATTGACACATCTAAACTGTATCTATCAAAGGTATACACATTAATGTTCTGATAGACACAGTGGAATATCACTACACTTGGTCTAAGTAATATGTTCAACATCTCATGTAGTTACTATTCTCTTTTTGATTGTGAGAATATTTAACATTACTCTTCTGGAAAATTTCAAGTATTCAATACACTATTATTAACTATAGTCATCATGCTCTGTATTCAGGTTCCATAAATTACACATAACTGAAAAATCATACCCCTTATCAACATCTCCCCATTCCCTCCATCCTCAGATAACCACTTGTGTCTTCTCTGTATCTATGAGTTTGAATGTTTGAATTTTTAAATTCCATTTGTAAATTTAGTACTTGTCTTTCTGTGTTTACTTATTTCAGTGAGCATAATATCCTTCAGGTTCATTCATGTCATTGCAAGTGACAATTTACGTATTTTTAAGGCTTAATACTATTCCACTGTATATATCACATTTTCCTTTCCTGTTCATCCATTGATAGACACCTGGTTGTTTCCATATAATACCTATTGTGAATCATATAGCAGTGAACATAGAAGTGCAGCAATCTCCTCAAGATAATAATTTTATTTCTTTTTGGATATATACCCAGAAATGAGGTGTTGGATCATATTGGTTTTATTTTAAACTTTTTGAGGAACCTCCATTTTATTTCATATAATAGCTTCATCAATTTACATTCCCATCGACTTTTCACCAGGGTGCCCTTTTCTTCCCACCCTTATAAACAGTCATTATCTTTTGTCCTAACCAGTATGAGGTGACATCTCATTGTGGCATTAATTTAGTTTCCTGGATTATTACTTATGTTGAGGACCTTCTCATATTCCTAGTATTCACCTGTATTTCTTCTTTGGAGAAATGTCTATTCAAGTTCTTTGTCTTATCAGGGAATATGGCTCACAAATATTTTCTGTCATCCTGTAGGTTGATTTTTCATTTTGTTGATTGCTTCTTTTGCGGTGCAGAAACTTTTCAGCTTGAGGTAGTCTCACATGCGTATTTGTGCTTTTGTTGACAGTGCACTTGGTATCACATCCATGAAATTATTTCCATGATCTATATCATAGATTTTTTTCTCCTATCTCCTATCTTTTCTTCTAGGAGTTTTATGGTGTCTGGTCTTATGGTTAAGTCTTTAATCCATTTTGACTAATTTTTGTGTATGTTATCAGATAAAAATCAAATTTCATATTTTTATATATGGATATCTAGTTTTTCCAAAATGATTTATGGAAAAGTCTATCCTTTACCTTTTGTGTATTCTTGATGCCTTCATGGAATTATAATTGACTCTAGATGTGTGGGTTTGTTTCAGGATTTTCTATTGTGTTCCATTGTTCTATGTGTCTTTATGACAGTCTCATACTGTTTTGGTTTCTATATCTTTGAAATATAACTTGAAATCAGAAAGTATACTACTTCTACTTTTGTTCTTCTTGATCAAGATTGCTCTAACTTCTTGGGGTATTTTTTAATTTCATAAACATTTCAGTATTATTTTTATATCTCTGTGAAAATTAGGATTTTGATAAGGATTATATTGAAACCGTAGACCACTTTGTGTAGTATGATCATTTTGATGATAAGAATGGTAAATCAGAGGGGCCCTTATAAATCTAATTTGCAAACGCAAGATAGATGTCTTTCCATTTATTTATGTCTTCCATCATTGTTTTTTAGCTTTTGACATAGAGATCTTTTACCTTATTTATATTTATTCCTAAGTATTTTTATTGCAATTGCAAATGTGATCACTTTTTTAATTTCTACTTTGGATAGTATTTATAAAGTGTATAAAGTCAAAATTGATTGTGTATGATTAATTGTGCATCTGTGACTTGACTGAATTTATTTATTAATTGATTAAATGTATTAATTAAATTTTAAACATTTTTGTAGAATATTTATGGTTTTTATGTATAAGATCATGATATCTTCAAACAGTGACAATATAAAATCTTCCTTTCTGCTTTGGATGCCTTTTATTTCTTTTTCTTACCCAGTTGCCCTGGCTAGGACTCATAGTACTATGCTGATGAGAAGTGAGAATGGACATCCTTATCTTTTTTCCTGGAAAACAGGAAAAGGAAACACAGAAAATAGAAATTTTGTTTATCTTTTAAAAAAATCAACTCTTGGTTTTGTTGATCTTTTCTCTTGTTTTCTATTTCCTGTGCTTTTTTTTCCTGGAAAACAGGAAAAGCATTCAGATTTTTCAATGTTGAGTATGAGGCTTTTCATATTTGGCATTTATTACGTTATGGTAAATTCCTTTTATACCCAGTTTGCTGAGTATTTGTATTATAAAAAGATGTTGAATTTTGTAACATAGTGTTTCTTCATCTTATTGAGATGATTATATTATTTTTGTTTTCTTCTGTAATGTGGTATACAACATCTACTGAAATTTATATATTGAGCCATCCTCATATCCCAGGGATAAATCTCACTTGTACATAATGCATTATCCTTTTAATGTGCTATTGAATTTGGTTTGCTGATATATTTTTTTGGGGGGGGGTTGTATCCATGTTCATCAGGGAAATCATCCTTCCATTTTCTCTTTTTTATCGTAACACCCTTGTCTGGCTTTTGCATCAGGGTAATGATGGCCTTGTAATATGAGTCTTTTTCAATTTGGAGGGAAAGTTTAAGAAGGGTTGGTGTTAATTCTTTAGTGTTAATAGAATTTACTAGTGAAGCCATCAGGTCCCTGGCTTTTCTTGGATGAGAGATTTTTTATTACTAATTCAATCTCCTTAACTTGTTAGGGATTTTCTATTTCTTCATGTTTCATTCTTGGTAGGTTGCATTTGTCTAAGCTTAGAATATATATATATATATATACATATATATATATATTTATATGTACATATATACATTTAGTAGCTTATTAATATTCTTTCTTTGTATTTCTGTGGTATCAGTTGCAATGTCTCTTGTTTGTTTCTGATTTTAATTATTTTAGTCTTTTGCTCCCTCCCCTTCCCCACTTTTTTTTTGGTTAGCCTAGGGACAGTTTGTCAATTTTATCTTTAAAAAAAAACACTTTATTTTGTTGAGCTTATCTCTTGTTTTCTATTTTCTGTGTTTCAATGATTTTTGTTCTGATCTTTATTATTTCGTTCCTTCTGCTTACTTTGGTCTGATTTTTTTCTTCCCTTTATAGTTCTTTGAAAATTAAATGAGGTTGTTTGTGGTCTTTCCCTTTTTGTCAGGTATGTGTTTATTGCTATACACTTCCCTCTTAGAGTAGCTTTTGGCATATCCTACGAACTTTGCTATGTTGTGTTTACAGCTCCATTTGTCCCAAAATATCTTTCGATTTCTCTTTTTTTGTATATATATGTGTGGTACTGGGATTTGAATCCAGGGGCATTCTACCTCTGAGCTAGCCCTCCAACCCTATTTCATTTTTATTTTGAAACAAGTTCTCGCTAGGTTGATGAAAGTCTCACTACTTGCTGAGGCTGTCTTGGAACCTGCAATCCTCCTGTCTCAGCCTCCCAAGTACTAAGATAGCAGGCGTGGGCTGCCATGCCCCACTTCATTTCTCTTATGATTCTTTCTTTGACCCATTGGCTGTTTGTAAAAGGGCATATTGTTTAATTTCTAAATGTTTGTGAATTTTCTAGTTTTTCTTCTATTATTCATTTCTATTTTCATTCTATTGTGGTTGAAAGGGATATTTCATATGATTTCAGTTTTCTTAAATTTATTCAAAGTTGTTTTGGGGCCTAATATATGATTTGTCCTGGAAAATATTCTGTGTGCTTGAGGAGGACATGTCTTCTGTTACTGTTGGATGGAATGCTCTGTATATGTTGTCAAGTCCATTTGGTTTAAAGTGTATTTTCAAGCCCAATGGTTTTTACTGATTTTCTGTCTGAATGATCTATCCATTGTCAAAATCAGAGTATTAAAGTCCCCTACTATTATTAGAATACTATTTCTCCCTTCAGATCTGTTAATATTTGCTTTATATATATAGGAACCTTGATTTTGGGTGCATGAAACATTTATAACTATGATATCCTCTTGGGAACTGACCCCTTTAACATTATATAATGATCTTCTTTGTCTTTTGTTAGTTTTTTACTTAAAGTCTATTTTATATGGTATGAAAATTGCTTCCCTGTTGTTATTTGGTTTCCATTTGCATGGAATACCCCTTCCATTCCTCCAATTTCAGTCTATGTGTGTCCTTAATGGTGAAGTGAGTCTTTTGCAGCATCATACAGTTGGAAGAAATTTAAAATTTTCTATAGTGAGCATAATATTTTATAATTAGAAAAATATAACTTATTAAAACATATAGAAATGTAACATTATCATGCATCCTATGAATTGTAGAAATTTCCACTTTTTCATCTTAAATAATAGGTTATAATCTAAATTAAGTACAGAGAAGTACAGACCGACTTTATCACAATGATTGCATCATAGCTGATTTTTTTTCCTAATTCAACAGCACATACAGGTGTAAAAATTAACCGTAGAATCTCCATTGAGTGGTGCTCAGAATAATCACTCAGAATATTGTAAAGTAGAAAAAGAGAATACTGATAATGGCATTTAAAAATGTGGTTTACTAATAATAAAATAACAGATTGATGGGGGATTCATTATATATCTATGGGCAGCACAGATAAGCCAAATGCACAAATCCTTACAAAGACTTATCTGGAGTAATAGAAAAGAATGGAGAGAAAAAGACATATGCTACTGGCATGATATGTTTTAAAGTAGTAGATTGCCACATAGTGAATGAAAAACTGGTAAAAGAGAACCAAATGAATACAACATTAGACAAAGGAAGAAGAAAGAAATGAAATAATAGACAATTATTGAGTGTTAAACATAAGAGTTCAAAGCCTTCTGGAAGTTCCTTCTAAAAAATCCCCTAAAATAGTTGTTTCACCTCTTCATGAATGGTTCAAGTGATAAATATCTCAGCACTCAAAAGCAGCCCTCTTCCTATATGAATGGTTCTATTTCATGAGTTCTTTCTTTTATTTTCAGTGATGTCAAATGCCATATAAACTCTACCAATGGGTTCTTTTTGCTCCAATATATTATTTAGAATATATTTAACTCTTTTATTTTCACCCTGTAGTTGTCCTAATATTTAAATAAAGCCAATATTTTTCTCTCACTTTTTTATTTCAAAAGTTTTTAGCTCATATTTATTCTCATCCATGCTTTTGAGATGCACCCTACTCTATCCTTGTCCTTTTCCACTTAAATATTCTCCAGTTTATCAAAGTATTTTTGAAAATGCAACCCTTGAACAGGCAAAACAATCTATGCATGATTTTAGCTAGGAAGTATAATTTCTCTTAGTCCTGATGCTTCATTTTTATTACTTTGCAGTCTCAGAGCCTGTTAGCAATTGGATAACTATTGACATTGTTTACTTATAAAATCCTTCCTGTCATCTAACATCTTTCAGACTTTTTTTGCTCTTTTAGCAGCTAATGTTGCTTCCATGTTTTACTTTTATAATGACCATAAACTTCCTTATTAATTTGGCCTTCTGTTTTCCATGTGAATGTCTTTGTGACACCTCACTGTGTTTTTTTTTAAATCAGGTTATTTTCTGTACATTTACACTTTATTTCAGCTCTCTACTTGGTAAGTATGTGTTTCGTATATTCAAATAAAAATCAAATACATGTTTCAATAAAAAAGGATAAAAAGCAATGCTGTGTAGCACTCATTACTTTGCTTCATTGATTAAGCAACTTTGTTTTGTGTATATGGTCCTATATCCATATGAGTAAACAAGTTTAACTTTTCATCATGTCTACAAAAATAATCTGAAAGATTTTTTTTCAAGTGCCTTTCTGCAAGTTAGGTTTGCTATATTCACTATACGTGTTGATTTATTATTCTAGAGTTCCTGTCAAAAAAGGAAATGAGGCTAGCTTGTTTGACTTGTTTTGATGAGTTCATGCCGGCTCCCACTTATCTCCATTTCTCCTTCTTAAGCCTCTATTACCTATCATTTGGAGATGTGTTTTGTACATCTATGAGAATGGTACATTAATCTCATTTCTCTCTGCTTTTTAAAAAATCAAGATTACTTTGATAGCTGTTATTTGAGCATTTTTCTTATTTTTCAAATCTGTTATTACTAAAAAGTGTTATTTATAAAATTTGTAGTGTTTACTTAATTTTTGAACTCATTATTTGCAATGGACCATTATTTTTCTTTTGTCTTTTGCATTTTATTTATTCATCAAGGAAGTAAACCCAGAAAATTATCTTGGAAAATGACATCCAGCAAGTATTTAGGGTTCATCAAAAATTGTGTAGTCCTCTGATCTGATCCCTGATTATGAGTATTTTTCACCCAGAGATGGCTCTCGGTGGTTATTTCATGACCTTATCCACAAGTTTATAAGTAATCTGGAAAAGGTATACATGCTATTTTCATTTATATTGCATATTAGATTTGGAGATATTTTATCTGAAGATGATATTCAGAGAGGTAAAAACGGAAATTTAGTATTCGATTCTTCTTACATAATTTTCCCATGGTAACGTAGCTAGCAAGGGTCAGAGCTTGGACTTTGATCCAAACCAAGTGCTCTGGCTTGAGTCAATAGTTAAGAGTCATATACAGTACTGTCCACCAATAGCTACTGAACAAGGCATTTAATTAGTTTTTACTCATGACAACATTAAGTATCAAATATTTACTTGTGTACATATTTGTACATAAATACACATAAGAAATCATAAGAAGCTTATTAATAGTTATTTCTTGAAATGAGTCTGGGTGTCTAGAAAAGTACAAATGATATTTTTCCTTTTTAAAAGAAAGTCTCTTTTTGAGAGACTAAGCCAGGTATAGTGCATACATCTTTAATCTCAGTACTTGTGAAGCTGAGACAGGAGGATTGCAGGTTCAAAGTCAACTTCAATTTAGAGAGGTCCTCAGCAACTTAGCAAGAGCATGTTTCAAAATAAAAAATAAAATAGGGCTGGAGGTGTAGCTCAAAGGTAGAATGCCCCTGGGTCCCAGTACTACCAAAATACTACTACTACTACTACTACTACTACTAATAATAATAATAATAGAGACACTAGCATTTATATTGTCTGAATGTTTTACTATTATCATGTCATAATAGAAAAAGATGATTTGTTTTTAAAATATTGATTTAAAATTTTAATATATCTAGTAATTCATATGATAACATTCAGAATACCTTCTGATGAAAGAGTGAGGTCTATATAACCTTCTTATGAA
Organism: Glis glis; assembly: GCA_004027185.1. Taxonomy (NCBI): domain Eukaryota; kingdom Metazoa; phylum Chordata; class Mammalia; order Rodentia; family Gliridae; genus Glis; species Glis glis. Next base: position 20,137 of record PVJS01020922.1, read on the forward strand.
ATCTTTGGTTAAGTTTTCTTAGGTTGTTTATCATCAGTTTTTTATAACTTCAGATGCATATGTGAGTATTTCTAGCCTTTCTTACTTAACTCAAGGTATAAAAATTAAATATTCACTTTCTTCAAAGGTTTTATTTATGTATACTTTCCTAACACAAAAAATTCCTAATATAATCCCAAGTAGAATTATTATTATTTATTTGTCTAGTTACTTTTTCTTAGGAGATTAAACGGTAAGACAGACAAGTGAAGACATTATAAGATATTCTTTTTAAGTAGAATAAAGCTTCCTAAATGCTTAGAATTTTCACAAATTCTCACACTATGTTAGTTTTATAGCTGATATTAAGAATTTATCACACATTACCCCATTTTGTTGGATTTTCTGAAGAATAAACTTTCAGTGATATTACTTTTGTTTTTCCCATCTTTTATCTTCAATCATATCCTCCTCATGGTGTATATGATTATTAATTTACTTACATGTTTATATCTTCTTGATATTTGCTGGCACTCTGTCTCACGCCTAAGAATCCTGTTCTCTTTGAATACGACATTATTTTTCTGGTCTCTTTTCCAATCATGTCTCATTTCATCAAGTCACAGTGATACTCAAATTAACAAGACATACATATATTTGTATATATACATAAAAGTAGAGAAATAGGTATTTCTAGTTCTTGAAAAGGTGCAGTGAAATAGGTGTGCTTATACACCGCTGGTGGGAAAGTATATTGGTGAAAATCTTAGTGATTTATGTGAGGTAGGTAACCTGTCAGTGAATTAATTGTATCATTCCTATATTGGTTGAGAGAATTTCTGCTCATAGTATCAAGCCCATAATTCTTATAACTTAATGAATGACTCATAAATCTGAATCATGTTCTTTCACACAAACCAGTTTATCTTTTCTTTTTCCAAGTTTGTTGGATTGGAAGAAATATTAAAAGAGTCATTAATCACAACATACTTCCAGTGTGTTAGTCAGCTTCCCATTACTATGACAAAGTACCTGAGATAATCAACTTAAAAGGAAGAAAGGTTTATTTAGGCTCACAGTTTCAGAAGTTTGCTTAGCACTGTTGCTTTTGGCCTTGGCAGTATAGTACATATTGTAGGAGTGTGTGACAAAGGAAGCTACTAACTGTATAGTGGCCACAAAACAAGGAAAGAGAAGAGCCTAAGGTTCCCATATCCCCTTCAAGAGCACTTCCCAATGGCCAAACATCCTCCAACCAGGCTTCACCACTTAAATGTTCCACCACCTTTCAATGGCACCACAGGCTGGGGACCAAGGCTTTAACACATTGGCCATTGGGGAACATTCAGGATCTAAACTACAGCATTCCATTTTCTGGAAGTATTTTCTATCATCAGCCCTCTACAGATAGAGCAGATCCTGGAAATCAGGAAATTTACCTGAGTTATATGGGACTCAGGGCTTTGTGTGTGTGTATATTTGGAGGCAGAAGGACTTATTGGTTGATTGTACTGTGGACAAAGCCAACAGCTATTACCACAACAAACATAGTCAGCATTTGAATTCTAGATATTGAGCAAGATCTGAGAAACTGAAACTTCACTAAATTATTTAATTATACACATGGATAGCCTAAATTATCCATGATGACAAAAGTCATCATGTTGAAACAGGCTGATTTGTTTAAAGACAATATTAACAGGCAAACCAAGAAAGAAAATAGTGTTCCAAGGACCAAGTTAATAGTTGTTCACTCATTAAGAGTGACTCTACCAAGTCTTTAGAAGAGAGGAGTCAGGGTTAATTAAATATATCAATACATAAGTTTTAAATATCTATTACTGTATCTATAATTTTGCCAACACGGATCTATGATATATAAGTATTGCTGTGCTATATCTATGTCCCCACCACTTAGTGAAGTTTATCTAGTTTACTCCTAATTTCATTTCAGGAAGTCTTATCCAACTACTTCTCTTGTTTTTACAAATTCTAGAATACCTGCAAGTGTTGTAATAGTTAAGCCTTAAAATACATAAACATGAATATGACTGCTATTAAAATGCTTTATTTAAGATGAATAGACTCGGAATAGTTCTCTTTTGTAAAAATAATTCCTATTCTCCAAAAGGAATAAGTATCTTGGACATAGTACCAGGGCGTGAAATAATAAGTACTACAAATATGTTAAGCCCATCTTAATCAGAGGCAGGTCCCACATATTTGGAAGTCTGTGGGCAGCAAACTCATGCCATTGAGAAGGTTTACACAGCTGAATGTCATCAAAGTTTAGAACTTTGCTTTCTAAAAATTCACTAATAGCTAAACTTCTTCCTACTTCTAACCCTATCTAAGCAATAAATTCAGATTTTCTTCATTTCAAATATCTGAAATAAAGGTCTCTTCCTTTGACATTTCCATTACAAATAAGGCCTAGATAGGCGTAGTGTTCAGGAAGATACTACAGACATTTACTTTAAGGAGAAAAGATAAAAATTAATAAAAATATTTTAACTAATGTGCATGTGTGGGACAAAACATGGAAATTAGAAAAATTCTCTGGAACTAAATAGCAGTAATACTAAAATCTTGTGTAATTCAGGTCAAGTAGATACTGGGGGTTGATGTATTTCCCTAAAAGAATATATTAGCAAAGGAGATTAAAAGTTAAAAGAATTCAGGTAAGAAGAAGGAGGCATAAACAATAAAATCTATATAGTAGAAAATAATAAAAATAGAAGAAAATATTAAAAATGAAAGTAAAAATAGTACGGAGTAGGAAAAGATTAAGAACATAGACAAGATTCTAGAAATATTGAACTGGAAAAAATGAACAATGAATATTAATAATCAAAAGGTAGTGTAGAGATATAAAAATCATGCAGGCATGTTTCAGAAAACTTTATGCCAATTAAATTAAAATGGTGTTGAAGTAAATCAACATGGATAAAACTGAGGGTGGTGTTGCACATCTGTAATCCCAGTACTTGGGAGGCTGAGACAGGAGGATTGCAGGTTCAAGGACAGCCTCAGCAAGTAGTGAGACTCTCACCAACCTACCAAGACCCTGTTTCAATATAGAAATAAAATAGGACTGGGGGGTAGTTTGGAGGTAGAATTCTCCTGGGTTCAATCCCTAGTACTACAAACAACAGCAACAAAAATGTAGAGACTAAAACCAAGGAATTCCGAACAATGTCAGGTCGGAAGATAATCTTGACTGATTTGTAAACTAGTGAAACTTAACTTGGGCTATTGCTTGGAAATGCTTATATTTAAAAAAATGAAACTTATAGCGGATCAACCAGAAACTGCCAACTAACTTATAGCTATATAAGTGGAGTCTTTCTAGGAGGACTGATGAAAGAATGCAACTTTGTAACTCTAACCAATCAAATATGTCCTTTACTTCTGTGTTTGCCCTATAAAAGCTCTCTTGTATTCCACTGGTGAAACCCTCAGACCACTTCAAGTTTGGAGCTATCTTGTAAACAAAACACCATTTATTAAAAAAAAACTATTCAGTTTACTCTTTAACAATATATAGAAAAGGATAAATTTTATCAGATTGATTCAAGAAAAATGGAAAACCTTAAAATATTATTATTAAATAAATATAATATTGTGTTATGTGAATCTGCAAAATAATATATAATTAAAAATTTTCAACTACATTGTTTCACAGGCCATATTTAATTTTATAAGTTTAATGTAAATTTGTAAACAAATTAGAGAGGCAAGTTAGCTTTCTTTCACCATCTGAGATAATCAATTTATAAAGAGTAAAGGTTTATTTATTTATTTATTTATTTATTTATTTTGCGGTACTGGGGATTGAACGCAGGGGCGTTCTACCTCCGTGCTACGCCCCCGGCCCTATTTTTTATACTTTTTTTATTTTGAAACCGGGTCTCACAAAGTTGCAGAGGGCCTCACTAAGGAGAGAGAGAGAGAGAGAGAGAGACAGGGAGAGAGAGAGAGAGCGAGAGAGCTGAGGCTGGCCGCAAACCCAGATCCTCCGGTCTCTGCCTCCCAAAGTACTGGGATTACAAGCGTGTGCCACCACGGCCAAGTAAAGGTTTATTTTGATTCACAGTTTTAGAGGTTTCAGTCCATGATTGTTTGGCTCCTTGTTTTGAGCCTATGGCCAGGCAGCACATCATAGCAGGAGTAGGTGGCAGAGCAAAAATACTCACCTCATTGCCAGGAAGCAAAAGAGAGAGAATAGAAGGGATCAAGGTCCCACAATTCTCTTTGAGGGCACACCACCATTGACCTTTAGAACTCTCACTAGATTCCACCTGTTAAAGGTTCTAGCACCTCCCAATAGCGCTATCCTAGGGAATGAGCCTTTAACACATGAGCCTTTGGGGATATTTAAGATCCAAACCAGAGCAAGAGCAATGTCATGAGAAATGAAATTAAAGAATAAATAAAATGTTAATGTGTATTATCTATTAATCTGCATAAAAATGCATCATGCCTTGTTAGAATTTATCTTATCCGTGTCATCCATCACCAGCTGGAGAAAACATGCCGCTAACTTGTGAGATGATCGTGCCCCCCCTTGCTGTTGGGAGACAAAGATGGACGTCATCCCCACTTCTGTCAAACTTCCTCATAGTAGATGACATTTTACCAGTGAAATGAAATAAAAAATATTTTACTATTTTTAATGAAATAACTACTCTAAAGCTATTGTATTGCAGTAATAAAGTAGAAAAGATAGAAAAATAATTAGGTCTGAACTTAAGGACCAGCTGCAATTAATTACAGTTGAATGATACTCCGCTTTTAAAAATCCAAGAGACTTTATGAACTCTCAGGATTAATGAGAGTTAGCAAGGGTCCTGAATGCAAGATTACTACTCCCAAATCAATAACATTCCTATATTTCAAATATAAATTAGATAATGAAATAAAAATATATCATCCATGAAAGCAAAAATTATAATGTGACTAGGAATAAATCTATCAAAATTGTGCAGAAGTTTTATAGAGGAAGCAATAATATTTACTGAAGGACATAAAAAGACCTAAGTAAATGGAGAAATATACCAGATTTATAAGAGAAAAATTTATGACAACATAGCAAAGAAAAATATATAAACTATAAAAAATGATATATTAGACTACATTAAAATTTAAAAATTATATGAAATAAAATATATTTAGTAACTCTCAAACATGTTTTTAACACATATAAGAGACAAAGCATAATAGTTAGACTATATAAAAAATCCCTACAGAATACTAGAAGGAAACATAAAAGAAAAAAACAAAATGCACAAAAATGCCATTGGAAACATACAATAATATCCTTGATATCGGTAATACTCAAGGTTGTATAGATTAAAACAATAAGAGTATATTTAACTCCTTTAAGATTGGAGAATTTTAAAAGATCTGTTAATACAAAGCATTGATGAATATATAGGAAAATAGAAACCTTTTATAAACTGGTGATGGAATTGCAATTTGGTGCTGCCACATAAAAGAGCAATTTGTCACCTTTATCTTAAAAGTTTGAAATCTTACAAACCTACTTGTAGCATTTACTTGCCTATATAATACAAAGTTAAATCAGATTCTTCTAACTGTTCCAGACATGTAACTGGGGTCCAGTGGTCACTATAAAATGATGTTACATACCCTGTATTCTAAAGGCAATCATCGATAATACGTATATTAGAAAGACATGGGCGAGCCAATTTTGCTCACCTCTTATCACCAGCCTGAGCCACTCCATATCCAGTCTGCTTTCTCAACTTTCCAGAATGGGATGGTAGAGGTCATTAATTAGAGTTACTTGTGAGCAGTGTCCTTGGACAGAGTTCTAGGCAAACAAAGGGTCTTGAGTGCCCACTCCCTCATCATAGTGGGGGATGCCTTAAGGAAGGGAGGCAGGCACTTTCTTTTCCAGCTGGGTGATTATTTAGGAAGCAAACTTGCTCATCAGCCCTCTTGTTAGGTGAATTAGGAAAAACTCACAAATGTAGAGACAAGGCAGAGCAGAAAGAGGGGATGAGAGTGGAGCCCCTTAAACTCCCATGTTCTGTGTGGTGCAGTACAAGGGCTTCTTATGGGTCAGAAAGAGGACATAAGAAGTTGTTTTTGAACTATCTCCAAGTGTTCTGTGTAAGAGTTTCCTGCCCCAAGAAACAAGAGAACTCCTAGGAGTGATGTTTGTAGGCTGTGGCTGGAGGTACAAGGCGTGGAAGAAAGTGAGTTTGATGTTGATTGCACAAGTCAAGAAACTGCAAAGTGGTTCCCTGGAGGACACCTTCTAGTCCTCCATAGAAGATCCAGGGATTGTAAGGCTTCACACAGAGGAGTTGGTGGCTACTCATCCTTTTCCAAAGCAACAACAAGCACCAGAGACAAACACGCAGAATGGGTGGCTAAACTAAAACAAAAAGAAACAAGAAAACACTTGGACTTTACTTCTCTTTGTTCTTCCTCTCAAATTACTAAGCAGGAAGGATGTGGGGTGAAACCTCTCAGAGCTAGGCCTTATCACCCCAGTTCTGATCTCCTTGCCATCAGTTTCCCAGCTCTCTCCTGGGATGTGGGAAGAGAGGAGACAAGATTTAAATAGAAGATGTGACTAATACTTTAATACAGAGTTGATTATCTAAAATAAAAGATGTATGGAACTCACAGAAGATTATCATTAAGGAACTAAAATATTAAGGATGTTCATGTATATCCAAGTCGAGACAGCTCATTAAACAGAGTATATCCTAGAAAACTCACACATGTAAAAAGCCATGTACCGGAATTTTCATTGCCCATTACTTAGTATATTGGCATAGATTGATTTGAGTAAATAAATGTGAATATTTAGTTGTATAAGAATGCATACAGCATGATAACATTTGAAACTTCTAAACCATTTAATGCTATCCTCTTAAATACATATATGTCTATTGATACATACATGTATTCCTATATGTGTGGTAATATAAAATATGCACTAGGAGGATATTCATCCATTATAGAATAGGGGAAGGGGGGGAAGTCAAAGAAGTGAAGAGTCTTAGCAGTATAGGTAATGCATTATTTCTTTTAAAAAGAAAATACTTCTGAGAATTAATAAATGGGATGGCATCAAATTTAAAAGCTTCTGTGTAGCAAAGAAAACCATCAAGAGTCTGAAGACAAAGCCTACAGAATGGGAGAGAAGCTTTCCCACCTACTCCTCTGTTAGAGGACTATTATCTAGAATTTATAATGAACTTAAAACACTTAACACTAAAAATTCCCCAAACATAAATGGGAAATTGAACTGAATAGATACCTCTCAAAAGAAGAAATACAAGAGGCCAATAAATATATGAAAAATTCTCATCATTAGTAATCAGGGAAATGCAAGTCAAAACTACAGTGAGATTCCATATAATCCAGTTAGAATGGCAACCATCAAGAACACAATGACGAATGCTGGCGAAATTGTGGGAAAATAGGAACTTTTATACAATATTGGTGGGACTACAACCACTGTGGAGATCAGTATGGAGGTTCCTCAAAAGACTAAGGATGGAACCAGGCATGGTGGCACATACCCGTAATCCCAGTCCTTGGAAGGCTGAGACAGAAGGACTACAAGTTTGAGGCCAGCCTCAGCACCTTAAAGCAAGGCCCTCTGCAACTTAGTAAGACCCTATTTCAAAATTAAAAAATAATATAAAATAGATCTGGGGATATAGCTCAGAGGTAGAATGCCCCTGGCTTCCATCCCCAGTACCACACACAGACACACACAAAATATGGTGTGTAAAATTCCATTGTGTGGTATATATACACACATGCACAATGAAATTTTACTCAGCCATAAAGAAGAAAATTATCTCATTTGCAAGAAAATGGATGGAGCAAGAGAATATTGTGCTAAGTAAGGTCATTTAGGCACAAAAAGTAAAGGGTCGCATATTTTCTCTCATAAGTGGAAGCTAGAGAAGAAATAGGAAATATGGGACTTTAGATAATTAAAGAGTGTGACCAGTAGAATAGTGAAAGGGATTGGGAGAAGGAAGGGGTTGAGGGGGAGGGAAGAACTGATAAAGGGTTCAAATTATGCTGTGCTTATGTATGAAGGTATCACTACCAATGTGGATGTTATGCGTGGGGAGGGGTGGATGCGTCTAAAGGGAATCACACCGAGACCTGTGTGCATGTCTGTTTGTAAGAATTTGAACCTCACTAAGATTTATAATTACAATGTACCAATAAAATATAAAAAAGGAAATATCTGATGCAAATGTTATGGAAGATTACTTGCTTTCCTCAGATAGTGAGTCTACTATTGTCTATTATATTTTACTCTGTAATTAAATACTTAAAATTTAAAATAAACAGAATGCAATTATATTTTTATATACTTTTCTATGAAATTTAGTTGGCATTTAGTGCTTTACATTTGTGGGCAGGAAAAGAATCACTTTGAACTTGCTTTAGGTATTCATTTTGTTGTTTTTTTGTCATTTGCATCTCCATGAGTCATTAAAATTTTCAGCTATTTTCTTGCATTTCCTTTGAGAGGGTTAAGTGTCACTTTATTTTCTCCCAGAAGATCTTCACTAAAACAAGATACAACACATATGAATCACAATGCTTTATTTCTTTTTTAATCTCAACCTGAAACAAAATTGAATATTTAAAAGGACAATTAGGGCCCCTTCTGCATATTTAACTCTGCTTTTGTTTTCAACGCATTGTTTAGAGCAGGGCTTATTCCAAGCATTTAAAAGTGTTGCATTGTTAAGAATATGTTTCCTTTGAATAGTTGATGCACATTTTTCAACTCTAAGACATTCTTTTGAGTCCTTTCCTAGTAAAACTCTGAGCATAATCTCATTACTTAGTAATCCACAGGAGTGCTGGACCTATGTTCTTCCTTATTAATCTTATGAAAATAATCATATATATGGGTGAATATCATGTGAAATGACATGCTTTTCATAAATATTTGTCTTATACATTATACTTAAAATATATTTCATTAGAAGTAAAATATTTTCCCTTTTGTAGCATTGTACCATGAGCATTTTAAGATATAAAATTTCTATTTCTTACTCTTATAATATTCATGGAGCAGTTGATATCCCTAATTATATTTACTAAGTCAAGATATCAAGAACCCCAGCATGATAAATTATTTTGGGATAAGCCAGTATCTTCATCAATCATTTCTACCAATATGAGAAGGAAATGGAGACATAAGACAATAATTAATAAGGTAATTTTCATTAGCAGTGTTGTTGCCTGGACATTATTAAATCACATGTCTGTATTTGTGTAAGAGTTTGAAATGGTCTACACCACACTTATTTTTCTTGTGCCAACTGATTTTTAGGTATTCCTAAATGTAAAGGAGAGTCAAAACAGCTGTCAAGCAAGGGTTTAAAATTTTTTTTTGTTCTTCATGTAATGACACTAAAATATATGTAGAATACACAACTCTACATATGTACCATCTTCACAAAATTCATCTATGTAATGTATATATTTCCCATACATGTGTGCATTTATATTTAATTATCAGCAGTCTCCTTCTGCTGGCATATAATTGAGTTTTTTCACTCACATTTCTGGTTGTACTTCACTTAAAATTGTGTTGAATTTTACTATTTCTGGTTTTTTTATTTATTTTTAATCTCTTATTCATCCTCCTCCTCCTGTGGTTATAATCCCTTGGCAGCAAAAATAAGATTCTTAGATTCATGGAATCATTATTATACCAAATGTGCATTAATGTCATTCTTATCTGTTAATGGCTTCCATAAGCATAAGAAGCAATGAAAGGGAATGAAAACGATTCTTTATTCACCAGCTTGGTAAAGCATATCACTAATGAACCATGACCACAGATTGTCTGAGCAAATTTTCAGGGTCAGGCAGGGTCCTATCTTTTGATTTTCTTGAAAATATGCATACTAATTATTTGCTATTACATGCACAAGAATAATACATCACATTTTCGATTCACATTTATTTTAGTCAATTGGAAATCTGCTAGGCTTTGAAATACAAAGTGATGCTTGATAAGTAAAAGTGCTATTCAAATTGCTCATGACTCATATAACGTAATGCATTTTCTACTTGCTATGCAAGGACTAATTTAGACTCTCGTAAGTTCTCACATACTTCAGTTATTAATTGGAGAAGAATCTCTTCACACAGTTTAGGTTCTGTGAACTTCAAATTCTACAAATACTGGTTCTATGTGCTTGAGATTGTGCAAGTTGCTGGGAATATAGGTATTGGCGAGATAGACAACACACCCAAGGAATTCACTGTAGGAGAGACAACATGTCAGCAAATATATACAATTTTTAAAGAAAATTTCTCTGATTATTTTGCGTTATAAGGATTATCGCCAAGCAACATATAATAACTCAATTTTTACTTATCCTAATTCTTATATGTACTTCATTAAATGAAATTTCCTGTAAAGGTTTTATAAAATTCACCTGGGAAACCATCTGGACCTGAGCTTTTCTTTGATGGTAGGCTCTTTATTGCTGCTTCAATTGCTTTAATTGCTATTGGTTGATTTAAATTTTCTATATCTTCTTGATTCAACTTAGGAAGGTTGGATGTATCTAGAAATTTGTCAATTTCTTCTAGGTTTTCCATTTTGTTGGAGTATAGGTTTTCAAAGTAGTTTCTGATTATCCTCTGGATTTCCATGCTGTTGATGGTAATATCACCTTTTTCATCTCTTATTTTAGTAATTTGGGTTGATTCTCTCTTTCTTTTGGTTAGGTTAGTGGTTTATCTATCTTGTTTATTTTTTCAAGGAACCAGCTTTTGGTTTTGTTGATTCTTTGTATTGTTTTTTTATTCTCTACTTCGTTGATTTCTGCTCTGATTTTAATAATTTCCTGTCTTCTACTGGCTTTGGGGTTAGACTGCTCCTGTTTTTCAAGGGCTTTGAGGTGTGGCATTAGGTTATTTATTTGGTGATTTTCTGTTCTTCTTATGTGGGCACTCAGTGCTATGAATTTTCCTCTTAATACTGCCTTCAGGGTAGTATTAAAAGCTCTGTCCCAGAGATTTTGATATGTTGTTTCTCTGTTTTTGTTTGTTTCTAGGAATTTCTTAATTTCTCCCCTTATTTCTTCTTTTACCCATTCCTCATTCAGCAGTGTGGTATTCAGTCTCCACGTGTTTATGAGGTTTCTCTGGCTGGGTCTTCTTATAGTTGATTTCTAGTTTCATTCCATTATGGTCTGAAAAGACGCAGGGGATTATGTCACATTTTTTGAACTTGCTAGTACTCACTTTGTGGCCTAGGATGTGGTCTATTTTAGAGGAAGTTCCATGAGCAGCTGAAAAAAATGTGAATTCAGCTGTAGTTGGGTGGAATATTCTGTATGTGTCTACTAGGTTCATTTGCTTTATGGTGTTCCTTAGGCCTGACACATCTTTACTGACCTTTTGTCTTGAAGATCAATCTAGTGGTATGAGAGCTGTGTTGAAGTCTCCCAATATTATTGTATTGGGATCTATGTGTGATTTAATGTCACGAAGTTTCTTTTATGAAAGTGGTTGCAACCTATGTTTGGGGCATAAATGTTGGCTATTGTTATATCCTCTTGCTGGATTGTTCCTTTTACCAGTAAGAAATGACCTTCTTTGTCTCTTCTGATAAGTTTAGGTTCGAAGTCTAATTTGTCTGATATCATAATTGCTACTCCTGCTTGTTTTCGAGGTCCATTAGTGTGTATTACCTTGCTCCACCCTTTTACCTTTAGTTTGTGTGTATCCTTACTTGTAAGGTGTGTTTCTTGCAGGCAGCATATAGATGGATTGTGATTTTTAATCCATTTTGCCACCTTATGTCTTTTGATTGGGGAGTTGAGGCCATTTATATTCAGCGTGATTATTGAGAGATGGGTTTTCATTCCTAACATTTTGAGATTTAATTTCTGTTTGAGGTAGTGTTTGTTCTTTGCCTAGTTGTTTG
>PVJS01020923.1:0-32086 GCA_004027185.1 Glis glis
CTCTCTCTCTCTCTCTCTCTCCCTCTCTCTCTTTCTCTCTCTCTCTCTCTCTTTCTCTCTCTCTCTCTCTCACACACACACACACACACACACACACAGACACACACACACCTTACCTCTTCTGATCTATCACTGACAGAACAGTTATTAAACAAAATCTCAGCCCAGGGAATTAATAATCTCAAAGATTCATTCCTTTATCAAATCTTGTGGCCTGAAGGAAGAGTACTTTGTGCTTGCAGAAAGACCAAAGCACATTAATCACCCAAGAGGAGGGGAGGGGTTTGTGATTTTTAATACTTGTCAAGTGAGTAGAGAGATAGACTTCAGGAAGTGTTTATAAATACAAAGAGGTCACAAATCTGTCTTCTGAGGGTTCTTGGTCCCATGGGGGCTACAGTTTTGGGGGGAGGACTGGGCTTGATGGGGCAAGGGAGGGCGAGGATGGCATCCCCTGTCGGTGACAGCCACCGATTGACAGGAAGTGTCGCCCATAGATCTTTGAATCTGAGTGCTTGATAGTTCTGTGGCCTTCGCGATCTGCCCGCACAGGGGGCTGTGGGCATGGGTGGTCCAGGGAGTCAGATGTGAGCCAGCGGATGTTGAACCACATCACAGGTGCGTAATTGTTAAGGCTCAGCTCCGCGCTCACACTCCTTTTGGCAGTAGCTGCCATCCGCCAGCACGCAATTCCACGTGAAGGATATGAAGTTTGGGCAGGAAATAACTTCTCTCTGTTCCTCTTGACCTTATTCACTGGGACACTTGTGCCTTGTCACTCCTGTGATATGGGAGGAAAGAGAAATCAAGAGGTTTGCGAGAGAACTAAAATCAAGGCATCTGGGTCAGAAAATGCGGGGTAGCCTGCTCTGAAGTGATCAGCATCGCACACTTAAGTTGTCAATTTGAGCAGATCCGTGATCATCATCACAGACAAAGGTGTCTTCATCTAGTGTCTGCATTTCCTCTCCTGAAGGTTTGATTAGCTTGTGAAATGTGCCGCCCTAGAAGTTTTCCTCCTGGGGGCTGAGTCGCAATTACAAATCAGAGACACTTGTTCATTGCTACTTCCATTACCATCATGTTGGGCGTCTGTGGGTGGCACTCAGGTTGATGTCTGGGAAGCTGTGCAGCCTGCGTGTGGGGGCCAGCCAGCGCCCCAGGGACTCTTTACCGAGGGGGATGGGAGCTGATGATAAATGCCTCAGTCTCCATCCTTGGATGGATATTTCTGGGAATCCTTCTTTATACTTCCCATAAGTGCCAGCCTGTTGGAGCCCCCTTGGCCTGCAGCAGCAACCTTGAGGGTGCCCCTGGACATTGGCTCTTCCTTCTTCCCTGTCTCACACTCCCCACTCCCTTGCTCCCGCTTCTTGTGATCTCCCAAATGAATCGCTTTCATTGAAGTCCTTGTTTTGGACTCTGCTTTCAGGGGAAAGTTCTCTCGGGTAACAGCTACCGAGCATTGTGTTAGTTAGCTTTTCATTGCTGTGACCGAGATCCCTGACACACACAACCTAAATGAGGAAGGTTTATTTTGGCTCAGTTTCACAGGTGTCAGTCCACTGTTGGTTGACTCCAGTGCTGTGGTCCTGAGGTGAGGCAGAACATCATGGCGGAAGGGTGTGGTTGTGGTAGAGGAAAGCTGCTTAGCTCATGGCATCCAGGAAGTATTATCCTTACTATTTAATTACTATTATCCTTCCTATTAATTTTTTTTATATAATGTTAAGAATAAAAAAAAGAAAAAAGAAATCAGGCCCTTAACCACTGTTGCAGCGATCTCAAAGCTCCCTATTCATGGATCCCATGAGTACAAAGGTTGAGCAAGCTCTTCCATACCCATACTTTTATAGGAAGGATAAAAATAATTACTTCAAAGGGTTATTGTGAGTAATAAATTAAATAAAACCTATAAAGCATGTGGAGTGGTGCCTGACATATTTTAAGCACTTAATAAATGTTGATGATGAATCTTGATGCTGTTTATATTTTGTCGTAACCACCTTACTAAGCTTTCTCTCTGGTTCTAGGAGTTTGTAAGTTGGTTCTTTTGAGCTTTTCTGGTAAACAATGATTTCCTGGAAAATAGTGACAATTCCATCATTTATTCACTATTTCTCTGCCTTATTTTATTGCCCTGATGTGAACTTTCACACTGCAAGTCAGCAGCGGTGTTGACAGGTAACCTTGTTTCTGCCTCCAGTAGAGATGGGTCTGCTGTTTTACTATTGAGTATGACACTTGCTATCGAGCTAGGAAATTATCAAGCTAAAGAAGATTACTTCTATTCTCGGGTTGCTTAAAAGGTTTTATTATATATTGAAGAAGGAAGGTATCAGTGCTCAATAACTGAAATAAAAAGCTGAATCCAACACTTAAGAAAGAAAGAGTATACTGACTAGCCACAGACTCTCTGAGCAAAACAGCCTGCTGCTCTTAGGAATTGGGGTCAGCAGTTGCTTTAGGATTATGTTAGTTACAGAGGCAGTAGTTGGTTGGCATCAAATTTAAAAGTGTATTGGGGGATAGGGAGGACAAATCTTATTGATTGGCTAGGTTTCAGAAGCCTACTACTAATTGCTTGACCCTCAAAAGTGTGGGACTGTCCCTGATCAGTTGGTACTCAGGTGGGTATTCAATGAAGTGATGGCCATTGATCAATTAGACTGTAATGAGTTGTCATTGATCAAACAGTGGGTAGTACATGGTGTCTGGAAAATATGAAAACAAAACCAAAATAGGTAGCTGTCAAGCAAGCAGTTGTCTTTAGAGATGTACAGATAAATGCTAATGAGATGGTATACATGGGGATATTTCTGGCCCTGGGAAGTGGGTTTGAGGCTGAAAGTCTAATAAAACAAATATAACATGCTATCTGGAGAACAGGATAAAAACAAAACATGGTTGTCCTGGTTGACCTAGCAAACCATTGTCTTTATGGACATACGATCAATAGTAATAAAACACGGCAGAAATAAAAGGCAGCTACCATTTAGATATCTAACTAGACCAGCACACTGAGAAGAAAAGTTTTAAGCAAGCCATAAACTGGATTTCAGGTGTCAGAATTTGGGGCAGCTGATTGCCCAGGCCAGAAACCAGGCCTAAGGTCACAAGACACTCACCTGATTAGCAGAATGGGGCCACAACATGAGCTTGGGAACACAGAAACTATTTATTAGGGCTAAGGCACAAGGATAGACCAGGCAAGAGTGACCTGATGCAGAGTTCTCTGATACTAAAACCAGAATTCCTGAAGCAAGAATGGGCCTTCAGCAGGAATGGGTAGTTCTACCTGTATCAGCAGGAAACAATCCATACGGGTGGTTCAACTAAAAAGATCTTAAGGAAGGGACTGTTTGCAAAGAATTAAGGGATACCCCAAGCATGCAGAGGCACCCAGAGACTGGGGCGAGGCAAACTTATGGGAAAAGGGGCAAGGAGAAGAAATAGTGGGATGAGAACCAAATAAAAGTGGGAGTGTGGGAGGAGGGATTTCCTGGTGTGTGTTTTTAGTTATAGAGGTACACAGCTACTCCAAGAGATGGCGTAAATCTGAGCGGGAGCAAAGGAAGGACCTGACCTCTCTGCCACACTCTGACCCCCCGCTGGGGCTTCCCTGGCAGAGACAAGTTGGCTAGAGAACCTGGGTAATGTAGTCTGCAAGGGGTCTATGACCTGGGGCATGAAGGATACAGAACCTGGGGGAATGAACGAGGGAGGTAATTGAAGGAGCATAACCACCATGCTCCCAGGACGGGGAGGAGGAGGCCACCAATGGCAAATCACTGGTGTTTCTAAAATGCTTTTGGGATTTCGGCGCATGCCATAGACGCCCAGTGAAGGCGCATTGCTCCTGGTTCAGTATGACCATGTGTGCTGCCTCGTGATCCAAGCCTTCTTCCCGAAGCTTCTGTAACAAGGAGACATGGTGGGGGAGTCAAACCCAGAGTGGAGTCTCCATGTTTTCATCACTGTGTCAAATTATGATACTCAGAGGAGGCAAGAAAGCAAGTGAGCTGGTATGTTCTGCAGTGTAGATACTGAGCAGAGATCTGCAGCCCGTGTGAGTCAAATGGAGCCTCATTAAGAGACATGGCAAATGCGGGAGAGTTTGCCCCTATATGCATAACCAGCTCAAGTCTCTGCCTCAGACCCTAGCCAGGGTTTTGTGAGTTAATGGTGTGTGACGCAGAAAAGGAGCTGTGAAGGGAGCAAATCTCTCTTTAAAGTGAACATTTTATAGAAATCCCATTTTCTCTGGGGCTCAAAGCCAGACAGACTTAGTGGATTAAGCTCTGGGGTTTCACTACTGGGATGGATTTCAGGTCAGTGCCAGCCTACAGATCTGTGTGGGGGCTGGGGAGAGACCCAGGAAGAAACTAACTGGCGATTTCTGGAATATTACCTCAAGACGTCCTAAGGCTGCGTCACAGAACCGTGATGAATTAACTTGGGAGGTGGCGAGGAACGGAGAAAGGGACTGTGCTGTCAAAATAATGCTGACATCCACTACCATATCTGTTGAATTTTGAACCTGGTGCCAACTCGGAGGAGGATAGCCTTATTTGCTTTGTGCCAGTCAAATGCATTTTTTTGTCGGTTCTGGATAAACTTACATAATTATTTCTGTCACCTCAGGATGATTTTTTCCTCCAAGTCACTTCAAATGAAGGAAGAAGCAGGTGTTTCTTGCCCTAGCCGCACCAGTTTCAAGCACCCACAGCCTCCAACGCAACCAGCTGCTGCCGTCCATATGTATATGCATTTTCACTCTCTACGTGCGAGTCTATGTTACGGAGAGTGCCCCGGGTGTCTTGAAATCAGTGGGATTCAAGTGAAGACTGTACAATAGGCCTGGCGTAATTAAAATGGCATCCTGGCATGGGGATTGCGCACTTCCTTTGTTCTGCTCTCTCGCTTCTCAGCTGAGAGGCTGTTTCTGGGTCTGACGATGGGGAAATGGTATTGGGAGCTACAATTACTAGATCAAAGGTGCAGAGTATTTAAAAGCTTTTGAGCTGTCTCTTTAACAGTGCTCCTATTTTCTGTCTGGGATCTACACCACCCCTAACCTCATGGCAGACATAGATAATAGAGAACAGTCTTTAGATGAGTTTATTCTCATGTGGTCAGGGACAGCATTGGGATATTGTTTTTGTGGGTGTTGGTGGTTAAAATGCTGGGCATTTGTGTTTTTGTTTTTTCCTACACTTCTTCTTTTGGAGCTCAGCAGCTCTGTGGATATGACTAGAATAGTAGCTCATAGATGGAAAAAATGAATGCTCTCTATTCTCCGTGCTGTACTTCAACTGTATTGTGCCTGAGCTTGAATAAAATGCCTTGTATTCTATCACGGGAGTAGTGAGAGATGGTGAGAATTGTTTAATGTTCTTTCAGTGCTTGAGAAAAGAAAGCTAAGTGATTTTTCTACAGGGTCTGTATTTCCATCTCTTTTTAAATATTGTGATTATTCCCACAATGTTATGCTTATTTATTCCATCCAGAAATATCTATTGAGTGCTGGGCTAGAGTTGAAGTAGAAAGACCAGTTGGGAGGCTATTGTATTAGTCCAAAGAAGAGATAATGGTGATTTAGGCTAGAACAGTGGTAGTGGAGGCAGAGAACATGTCTTATTTTAAATAAGATATTCTTTGGAAGTAAAAGTGACAAGAGGAGCTATATGCCAGGCACAGGGCTTGGCCCTGAGGCTGCAGTAGTAAATAATACAAATGAGATTCCTGCCCACTTTCATGGAGGTTATACTGCAGTGAAGAAGACAGACAATAAGTGCATGCTTTTGAAATATAGATTTTAATCATCTCTAGGAAAGGAAAAGGGTAATGTAGTAGGGAATAATTAAGGAGAAGTGGCTGGCTATTTAAATTGGGTGTTCATGGATGGTTTCCCATGAGGCTGAGATTTGAAAGTCGAGAATGATCCAGATAGGCAAAGAGCTGGGGAAGTACAGTCCAGGCAGAGGGAAGAGCCCGTGTGCTGGTCATGACACAGAATGAGCCTGGCACATCCCCGGAATTATCAGAAGCCTGGTGCGCCTGGGGTTGTCAAAGAGGGGGAAAGAGAGTGATGTGGGTGGAGTCAGTGAGATCATACAGAGCTGGGTACAGGGTTTAGATTGTGTCCTAAATGAAACTAGAAGTCAGTGAGGAATTTGGTACAGAGTGTAAGATGAGATAAAATTCTTGTTTAAAAAGATTACTCTGGCCAGTTTGTTGAGAATGGACTAGAGATGGGCTCAAGTTGAGGAAGGGAGACCAACTGGGAAGATTTTGTAGTAATTCAAGCAATGGCTGATGGCGGTGTGGATGTAGGTGGTGACAGTGGAGACAGGAAAGAGAGAATGTATCAAAGATATATTTTGAAGGCGACAGTACTCGGTGGTTTATTGGATGTTGAGGATGGGGTCTAGGTGTGGGACAAGATAAAGGGAAATGTTTCTGGCTTAAATAGTTGGGTGGAGAACAGTGCCATTTAATTGAAGACAGAGGCATTCAGAAGTTAAAAATCTTTCTTTCCTGCTTCTCTACTTGCTCCATCTTCTAATATCACACTATTTATTCAATGATGGAGTACTGGGAAGAGCACTGGACTGAGAGTTGAGAGATTTGTATTACTACCCAGCTGCTGGTATGACCTCAACTAATTCATGATGTTTCTGTTTTCTTATTGCTTCTGTGGACATCAGCAAACCCACCCTACTTTGAGTTCTTCCCACTTTCAACATTACCTGTCGGGCACCAAATCCAGAAAAGGGACATTAATTCTTATGGCACAATATCAGTTTTCATAGTAATGATGGTATTTGGAGAGGCAAATTCTTTGGTTTCCAAATTAATAATCGCTGTTGCTTAGCTGCAAGAAGTGCTGGGAGAATCAGTAACATTATAGAACTAGAAAAGTTGATAGATTTTATTATTTTGTTAAGCACCTGAAACTTGGCAATTATGGGGCATTGTTTAGACATACTCATCATCGACTTTTTATTAACTCATTTGTATAAATAAAGTCCTATAAATTATTTTTGCATTTGTATTGTCCTTATACATATACTTCTGTCTCTGGAAGTCCCTTAGAATAACATTTACAAAGGCACTTTGAAAAGTTTAAAGTGCTATGCAAATGTAGGATGTTATTAATATTGACCTGTCAACTAATTAGATGCTGGAGTGGAGACAACTTTTCTTCCCTGGTAGGTACTGTTTAAAATTCCAGGAACCATCTTAGAGCTTGAATCCTTACTCTTTGATGGCACGGGGTTATATTGTAGACCTAGTGCACTAGACATGTCTATTTTGATGCTGACTTCTTCGCAGCTTCTGCTGAAGGGACAGTCCTAGGCCAGTGATGGGTGTCATTGCCCTAGTTACAGACATTAATTCAGAAGTGGCACTGGACCCAAAGGCACTAATTCATGTGTTGGCCAGCAACGTGTGATGGCAATGCCTGCACACAACCAACATGAACTCCTAGAGCTATTGAATGTTTTCTTTTGGGAATTTGAATTGGAAAATTCTGAGAAAGTAAGAAAGTGGTTAGCAAAGGGAACTGAAAAGTTGTATAGAGAGAAACTGGGAGGTAAGTCAGGACCACTGCAAACTCAATTTATGAAGTAGTAGAAGTTTTGATTAATATGAACAATGTGATAAGGAAACCCCTAGCTTCTTGGAACAGTTCCCATGAAAGTTCTAAGTGGCCTGCTAGTTACCATGTCCAACAAGATCTTGGTCCTCATCTTCCTCATTCTCTTTGCAGGTTTGGATACTGGTTTGTTTTCTCTTTGAAACTCTCTTCTACCCTAATTCTTTGCCCCTTCCCCTTTCTGTCTCTCTTTTTATTTTTTGTGTGTTTTTTTTTGAGTATCTCATCCACTTCCTTGTGAGTCACTGTATAGAGATGATTCAAGCTACATGAGACCCCCATCTTTCCAATTTCTTGATTTATCAGAATCTGTACCAACATGGATCTACCAGCTCCGTAAACTTTTCCTATCCAAAGTGGAACTTATTTCATGGCCATCCTTGCCTCCCTTTTCTGTTAATGGCCTTCCTTCCTTCCACTAGTACAGGGTTTAAATCATGACATTATCTTTTATTTATCTTTTTCATCACTCTCTGTAGCCAGATACACACACACACACACACACACACACACACACACACACACGATATATTGCTACATATATATATATATACTGAATGTCTTGAACGTCTTCTCTTCTTTCCATTCTAACTGATAGCCACCCCTCTTTTCATCCAGATAACCTATTTCTCACTCTTCAGAATCTACCTTAAATAACTTCTTTGCATTAGAGAGACCAGTAGAGTAGAGGATAGAGATGGGGGTAGGGAGGAGAGAAGGGGAAGGGGAGGTAATAGACAATGAAATTGAACAAATTATGTTATGTGCATATACAAATATATCACAATAAATTCCACTGTGTGCTATATTATACTTCCCCGACTAATCCTTCCAATCATGTGGGCATTTCCTTAAATAAAGAAATTGGTTTAAATATCTCTGTATTCCAGTCCCTACCACCCCCCATAACCGAGCCTGGCACAATTTCTCCCATGTAGGAGGTGCTGGATAAGTGTTTGTTGATTTTTATGAAGGAACTTCACTGCCTTTCTCAAATAATGGCATTTGAATCTAACTCCACTGACAATTTATCTGCAATTTCAAGCTAGTGAACTATTTTTCCTCTGCCAAATGCATACCTTTGTATTTGGCTCATTCTAGAATCCTGTGCTATTAACACCTACTTGCAATCCTCAATCCTCTATTAAAACTTTTAATGTGTGCAAGTTTATTCAAGCAGAGAAAATTGTCAATTGTGGTGAAGTAAAAGCAGATCTTGTGAGGGTTGTGCTATCTTGGGCATGTCAGGTGGCAAAGAAATAAATAGACTTACAGGGAAAAAAACATATCCTTGGCTTAGGGGAAAGAAGTTTGGTAATGAAAAGAAAAAAAATCTTGAAGGGGTGGGGTGGGGGTAGAAGGCAAGGATTTCTTTAGAAAGTAGCTTGATGGAGAGGAGGCCATTAGTATAACATGGAGCCCGGCCTGACACTTACCCTTTCTTCAGAGGCCTTAATTGGGCCTGTGAGCATTCTCAAAAATGGTAAGTTGTCAACACTAATGAAAATAGAACCATCTAGCTCAGAAACTTCTATATGAGATATTTTTTAATGTTGCTCTTGCCACGGTTCACAGAGAGAAGAAGGAAGTTACATATTCCTGTTGGAAGGAGCAACTGAACTTGAGTTAGTTATTGCTGACTATTCCCAGATTTAACCAAAAGGGATAGTGTTGGCCTAGATATGATCTAAACCCTCACAATGTAAATATTTGGCGCTTCTTCTATTTCGGTAGTAAAGTTAATTTATGGAGGCTCAGTCTGAGTCAGACTCCCCATGGAGAAGACACTGAGCTTCCCTGGACCAGAAGGTCTGCTCCCGTCCTCTGTACTCGTAAGCCAACTCCATACTTATCTAGAGCAGCTGCTTCTATATTATTCCTAGAAGTGTTCAGGAGCTGCCATAGGAGAGTCTGTGGGGACAGACACTGGAGGCCAGGGAGGCGCTCCCTCCCCCGCCTCAGCCATGGAAGCTTTGCTTGATCTGTTTGATAGATATTTTTGTTTGAGGAGAGAGCTCTGCTGCTTAAAAATAAAGATAGGAAAAGGTAAAGGGCCAAAAATGAACTTAAAAAAAATCACACACTGAGTAGCTTCTGAAGTAACCTGTGCTTTTTCACGTCCACAGTAGCCTTCTAGGATGAGGTGGAACTACTGAGCGTTGCCCTGGGAATCTGACCTAGAGGCTTGCTTTTTTGAGCTATCTCTGGTCCCACCAATACATGAAAACTCTCAAACACTTCTTTTTTAGAACCTTGTGATACAGATACTCTGTCACCAGGGTATTGGAGAGCCAGGGGAGGCTTGGAGCATTTATTATTGGCCATTTTACTCAAGTCCTGTGGTCAGTGCATCCATCATAAAAAAATGGTTTTACTGCAATCGAGATTTTGTTTAAAGTTTTATTTATGGGAAATTTGGGAGAGGATAGGAAGGAATGTAGAGTTGGATAGTAAGAATATCTCTGGGACATGAGACTAAGGCATGGGGAAGAGTAAGGGGAACCAATGACAAAATTATACCTTCTTATTTCATTAAATGTAACATGTATTATCTCGTGCAAATAAACAGACATCATATGTGCTGCCACTGGAAGTGGGAAAGGGAAGAACTTTCATCTTCCTTACGCTCTTTCAAGTCCCCAGTAAACATGCTCTTCTGAGTACTCTGTCTGGTTGCTCTCTTTTGCACCCAGGCTACCAAAAACTGTTGGAGAATTATGCAGTCTTGGCCTATCAAAAATCCACGTGTCCAACTTGAACTCGACCATTGTCTCTTTTCAGTCATCATACTTCTTTTTCTATTCCATGCTCTAAGGCTACCTTTCTACATCAGGTCTGGACCTTTTCCTTTCTTCTTTTTAGGGGGTTGAATGGTGGTTCCCCCAAAAGATATTTGTACATGCTTTAATTATAGAATTTATGAATATTACTTTGTTTGGGGAAAGGGCATAATTAAATAAAGGATCTTGAGATGAGACCATCCTGGATTATCTGGGTGAGCTCTAAATCCAATGACAAATGAAAGAGAGAAAAATTTGAGAGACGCACACAAAGCAGAAGGCCACATGGAGACAAAGGCAAAGTCTAGGATAACATGGCCAAGAGCAAGGAATGCCAGCAGCCAACAGAGGCTGAAAGAGGCAAGGAAGGATTCTCTCCTGGGAAGTAATAAAACCCTGAAAACATTTTGACTCTAGGTTTATGGCTTCCAGAGCTGTGAAATGATAAAAGTATGTTGTTTTAAGCTATCCAGTTTGTAGTAATTTGTTTCAATTGCCCTAAGAAATTAATATACTCCTTCACCTCCTATACTTTCTCTTTCCTAGCAATGGATGGCCTTGAGAGTTAGTTTTCTCAAGAGACTGAGGTCTTCCTCCAAAGCCCCCCTCATTCACCTTTTCCTTTAATCTGTCTCTGAACTCCCCAAATCATCTTTTTGGAAAAACATATGTATTTCTTTGTAGAAAAACCCATTTATTTCTTCCCTATTTCATATGAGAGAAAAATGCCACACCCTCCTTTCCATGCCAAAGCTGAATTCTCAATTGGTGCTTCTGACTCTAGCCCTTTCTAGGTCTGGAGAGACCTGACTGCCCCTTACTCAGCCTTCTCAGTCCCAGACTGGGGAGGAGGAAGAGTCCAAAGCTCTAGCATATCCCAGATGTGCAGAGCCAAGGGGAACCACTGTTGAAAGAGAAATCTAAGTGAAGAGCTGGATCACAGGGGGAAGGAAAACTCTGGACTAGAGAGTGAAGCAGGAAGGTAGGTTAATGGGATCACCAAAAAAGAAGACTGGAGAAATCAGGAAAGGAATGAAACTAAAGAGCTATACTCCAAGCCACTTGTGAGTGTAAAGCCCCATTAATTTCTCAGTGGGGATTTCTCTATCTTTCTGTCCTTCATTTTAATCTCTACTCCTTCTAAACTTCACATTTTCCTCTTTGCCTTTAGACATATTATTCTTCCTTTTTTTAGTCTTAAAAAGCACTTACATCGTCTAATGGCTTGTAGTCAACACAGGATTTTGTTTGTTCCACAGCTCTTTTGTTTGGGGAAGTCAACAATCATTTTCTTTTGAAGACTAGCTTGTCCTCTTGTGCCTTCTGACACTGCCCATCCTCACTGGCAATGCTGACTGGCCAATCAGTCCTTCCCTGGTATTTTTAACATTTGAACTGAGGAAACATTGGTGATAACCGAGGATGAAAGAGCTATTAACCACAATTTGCTCTGCCATGTGTAAGAAGGCAGTCTGCAGTAGGAGAAAATGAAGCCAACACTCAAAGAGAAGCAGAGATGGAAGAAGGAAATAGAGTCTGCAGTAATCTAGTCCCTGGTTATGGTCATCCCTGAGGATACCACATCTGTTCCCCACCTGTGGTTTGAATAGTTATCTTCTAACCCCTAAATATTACATGTGGGGGGGAGGCGGGGAGGGGGGAAGCGGGGGGAGGGACACCAAGAGCTGTGTGCATGTATGTTAACACCAAACTGATACTCATTGTGAAGTGAGACTACAATGCACCAATAAAAAAAAAAAGAAAAAAAAAAAAAAGAAATCCCTAAAGGTTAGCCCGTGATGTCCTGCTACTCATGGTTTCTGCTTCCATCCTCAGTTATATTCGCTTTCCCTTGTCTAGCTCTCTGTGGTTGACTTTATTCTAAATGTGTAGCTCAAACTCTTGTTGAATATGTACAAGACCCAGAGGAGCTGCGTGATTTGCCCAAGGCTGGCCAGTTGGATAGTGCTACCCTGCTGCTTGAGGAGCCTCCCCTGACACTCCCATAATGATTTATTTTTGTTCTTAGCACATTATACACCGATCTATTTTATGATTGTTTGTGCTTCTCAAATTAGTACTGCATTATTTACATTGATCTATGGCTGTATATGTGGCTATCTTTTGGCCATATGAACATATGGAATCCATATTTATGAACATGATCATTTAAATCATAATTATATCATCATTGCCAAGAAAGTATTTTTTCAAACTACATTGAGCCAATTTCATTATTAGATCAATTTTCCATATAAACCATTTAAACAATTTTCATTTATCCATTTCCATTTAACCAAAATTATTTTTTTTCAAAATCAAATCTTTCTCATGAATTTTATGATGATTTGATTTATCCATCATTTTCCCCCAAATATATAAAGTGTTGCCTATTATTTTTCTGTTACTATGAGTTTTCTTTTAAGACCCTCACTTCTGCCTAGTATAATTGTCCAGGGTCAAATTTTACACATAAAACTTTTGTTTAGGAGATTTGGTTCTTTTGTCCCTTTTTTAGTCAAGGACAAATTTTGCCATAGGGAGTTTTAGACATTGTCTATTTTGTGTTGATTATTTCAACCAAGTCTATTTTTTCTCAGATCCATTTTTGAATTTTCAATGTTACCAATGAAATTGATTCCTTGGCCACTTTTATTTATAATAAGTTCTACTATTTATAAGTTTTAGCCATTGTCAGTTTTGTTTTGTGAGTTTTCTCTGTTGTATTAATTATAAATTAGACAAAAGTCTGAAAATTTATATTTCATTAACTTAATCACAAGTACCTTATGGTCCACTACACACTAAGTACTGTTCTAGGCACTTGGGATATATCTGTAGAAGCAGATAAGCCTTCTACTCTTATGTGATTCCCTTCCTAGCATGGGAAAGAAGAGAGCAGAGAGCACAGAAGGAAACAAATAAATAGGAAAAACAACTTCATATTGAAATAAGAGCTCTGAGGAAAATTAGACAGTATAATATGACCATGACAGGTTAGAGGACTGCATTAGATTGGGTTGTCCAGAAAGTTCTCCCTGAAGAGGTGATCTTTGAGCTAATACCTGAATTACAAGGTGATAAGCATAGAAGTTTCTTAACTGTTGCATTGCTAAAGTTACAAAAATGTGTTCATAAACTCCCAATTACATTGTGTACCACTTTCCTACCCTACATGAGGAACAAAGAGCAAAAGTCATACAGGAGGATTGAAATGTGCTGTTTTGTATTTTGCTTTCTTGAAAAATACATATGCCAAGAAAGAAATATACTAATTAAAGATTGTGCCAGGGTGGGAGGAGAATAAGCATATTTTTGCTCCCCACATTATATAATATTTTTGTTATAATTTTTCCATAAAAACGTAGGATACAAATGCCTTGCAAACTAGTTTCTTATTTTTCATTCATGTGGGTGATGTTTGATCTCCTCCATGAGATTGAAAGATCAATTGTGGGGACATATTGCATTTTATTCTTCTTTTGTTGAGCCATTGAATACTAAGCATTGTAACTTGAGGGTTCCTAAAGATTTTCTATCATCAAATATAAATGAAATTTTAAATATGGATTCCCTGATGAAAAGTAGAACTTTAAACTCTAAAATAGTAAGTTCTTCCATCAATTATAGTGTTATCTAACTGTTACGGTTTGCATATAATGTCCCGTAGCAAAGCTTATGATGGCGATGCAAAAATGTTCAGAGGTGAAATAATTGAATTATGGGGGTTCTAACATTTTTGATGGATTAATGGATTTATTGGGTGGTAAGATAGGCAGGTAGTATGTAGCTGGAGGAGGTAGGTCACTAGGGGTGTGGCCTTGGGGACCATATATATGTCCTTTGTCCCCCACCCTGCTTCCTACTGCCATGCCCTGAGTTCTGCAGACATGACTAAGCCTAACATAGACTGAAAGCTCCAGAACTGTGAGCAAACAAATCTTCCTTCCTCTAAGTTGTGGTCATCAGGTATTTTGTGTGACAGCAGTGAGAATGCTGACTGAAACTCTAACCATTTGAATTCAAGTGCATTGCAGGTAGTAGGCATGTGTAGACCTTTCTCTTTCAGTGAAACTGGCTTTAGAATGGACAAACTCTCCTTACAAAGTGATATTAAGCCAACTCCTAAGGAACTTACAGATGAAAGGACTTGCCAAACCACAGAACAAACTCTCCTAGAAGAGTGAGAGGACAGTGAACAGCTGTTCACACACAGATTGAGAAAGCCCTGACCATCTGCAGTTTAAATGGCAGTTACGTTTGCACTGTCCTCCAAGGACTAGTGTTCAGAACTGTGCTCTTGTTCCTGTCCACTGCCTGCATGGAACCATAACGAGGAGCCAGTGGAATTTCAGCTATACCTTCACTCTGGAAGGGATGGGGGTGGGGATTGGTCTTTTCTCCTTGCATCCCCTTTCTGTTCTGTGATGTGTAAGTATGCACATTCACACCAACTAGCACTGGTAACTTTGAGCAAAGTATAGGTTTTGTTTGCAAAGCCCATTTTAAACAAACAGATGAAGTGCACATAATATTTTTACTCCTCAAAATCTGGACTACTTAGCATTAACATTGAATCATTGAAAGAGCTCCAAGGAAAACTGTATAATGTAATGCACCCTGCCAATGCTTACATGTTTTTTTTTCCCTTATGGAATCACAAAAAATTATGCTTAAAATAAATAAATAAAAGCCAGTCTCTTCCCCAGGAATCTAGATTTATGTAGTTTGGTTTCATATAAAACAATAGAGACAATGCTTAAATCTTTTTGGTGTTACATTCAGTGAAAAAATTAGTCATGATAAATACCACATCCCAGAGAAAGTATAGCATGTGAGCAACATTCCTATTACTGTGAAGCCTTGGGAAAGTCCTTTATTGTCTAAATTCTTATATTATCTTTGTAAAACAAAATATATTTAGCTACTTAATCATTTAACACATTGTTTTTTTAGTATCTACTATGTGCCAATGGCATTCTGAGAATTGAGAACATAAAGGTAAAAATGTGTGATCCTTGCCCTCAGAAAGTTCATTGGTTGGCAAGAGAACAATCATACAAATAGTTATAATACATTATACTATATTAAATATCATAGTCTGGGTATTGGTTTTTAATTGCTGCTATAACAAAGTATCACAAACTTAGTGGACTTCGTGGCTTTACATAACACAATTGCATTCTTCTATGGTCCTGGAGGTCAGAAGTCTAAAATTAAGGTATCGAGAGAACTGCATTCCTTCTAGAGACTTTGTAGGGTAATCTATTTCCTGTCTTTCCCAGCTTCCAGAGACTGCCTAGATTCTTTGGCTCATGTCCTCTTCTTCCATCTTCAAATCACATTGTACTAATCTCTGGTTCCATCATTACACCTCCTTTATCAGACTTTGACTCTTGTCTCACTCTTAGAAAAATCGTTCTTATTCCATTGGGCCAACCTGCATAATCCAGGATAATCTCCCCATTTCAAGATCTTCAATCACATCTGCAAAATCATTTTGCCATGAAAGGTAACATATTCACAGTTTCTGGGAATTCGAACATTGGCATCTTTGGAAGACTATTTTTTGTCTATCGTTGTATTTATTATAGTATAAAGGGCAGCCTCAATACAAAGCAAACTATAAGCTTAGGGGAAGACATCCTAAATCAAATGAGAATCAAAGACACAACATTGAACTGGGAGTTGAAGGCCAAATAGGATTTTGCCTGATAGAGACATCAGAAAAAAAAAAAAGAACTTTGCAAGAAAAGAAAACAATGATATCCTTTTCTGCTTGAAGAAAGGAATTGTTCAAGAGGGCCAGAAGGACAAAGTCTCAGGACAGAAAGAGACTTTATAGAAACTCTGGTTGAGATCACCACATTTGTCAGTTGAGTAAGTAGGAAGCCGAAAAAGGTGCAATGACTTGCCCGAAGGACAATGCCTAGAGTGGCAGGCCACATAGGGACCAGGACCATGGTCCCTTTTCTCCACCTAAGCCCTTCAGAAACTGTTCAATGCTCAGATATGTGCTAAGTTCAGGTGACTGGGATTTATGCCTACTTTCCAATTTCAGTAAAATTAATGAGAACTTAATGCAGAAATCAACCCATTGTTAACTGGAAAAGTACAGTGTTTGATTTTTAACTGAAAAACACAATATTTTTCAAAAAAAAACCCTCAGATCCCCTCTGGATTGATAGTTTGGAGCAGAAAGATGGATCTAAATAAAGATAATGAGACATATTCATTTTTAAAATGACAACTCTCTAAGTTCAATGATTTCTTCTTAAAATGCGAATTGGCAGGTGTCAGTGGCAAAAGTTGTCTGACTACAAAATGGATGTTTGTTGAATAAAACCCATTAATGCTTATAGAATTCACTGTCTCAGGAAGGAGTTCATGACAGTATGATGTTCACAGAGATGCACTAAATGGGCTTTTTATCCATTATTTTAGTCACTGGTGGGAAAAGGGCCAGATTTGACTCATAATCGGCAGCCTGAGCACTTCATAAATATTGATTTAAGTGATAGGCCATAAGGAGTCCTAATTGTGCCACAGCACAGTGACATTACTTAAGTGTGACTGCATGAACATTCTGACTGCTCGTGATTACTAGTGTTCTTTCATGGAAATTCAGAGAAATAATCCAAGTCTCTTCCCTACCCCATCTCCCCTTAGGAAAGTTACTTACTCGACTACAAAGCTTTGTTTTGTTTTTAACTTCTGGTGCCGGATTCCATATTATTGGAAGCTCACCAACTCTTCTTCAAACAGTCACACAGACTCTATTCTACAATGAGCCGTTTCCCCTTGATTTCATATTTCGCATTTTGGATAGCAATGTATATTTGGCATAAATTGCATGGGGATTTGCAGTAATAGATACTTAATTGAGTCCAAGATAAGTTAGAAGTTCTGAAGAGAAATAATCTCCTTCACCAAATTACTGTGAATTTGAAATTTCAATCCTATTTTACTAGAAACCCAGAAGGTGATCACTTGTAAATATATTTTTTGAGAATGCTAATGTTGCAAAAGAGATAAGAATGATGAGGTAGTCTTTCATAAATTCAGAAAAAAAATGACTGGGTCCAGATTGGAGAATTTGTAGATTGGTCTGCAGGGAGTATGTTGGATAGCAAATTAGCTAGAAATGGGAATTAACAGTTCAGGAAATTTTTTGAGGCAAAGAGGAAGAGTCTAGAGAACATGAGGAACTGGGAGCAAGGGATTGTGGGACCTCAATTGGCTATTTGCCTAACAGCAAAATTGATTACGCTAAGGAGGATAATATCCATGATCAGATGTTGACGAGAAAGACTGGTACATTCCAATGTCAGGCAGGCAGGTGACAGAAGACTCAAAGATAAGAGAATTATGGTGTCCGAGGACTGCAAGGCAAAGGCTTGGTTTCTAAAGCCCTATTATGGAATTGCACCCAAGAACTCAGACCAGACGAGGATGGATCTTGCTTTCTCTGTTACAGAGTGGGAGTTGGGGTGGGAAGAATGGTATTCTGAGTACATCTGGAAAGTATTATCTCTAAGTAATATTTATATTACTATTAGAAGTAATAATAGAAGTAAATTGGGCTAGATTGTGCAGCTGGAAAGATAGGGTTCAAAGCTGACCCTTTCTAGTTAGGAATCTAAACTTAATCTCTCTGGAATTCAGTTTCATTGACAATAATATCATCTCGTGGTTTGTTGGTGAGGATGAAATGAAATAATGTGAGTAAGGTGTTTGACCTACAGTTGGACTCAGTGACTGTTGGCTTCCTGTGAGGCTGAGAGCTTTACTACACTCTAGGCACACTCCTGAAGAAGGCTCCTGTGCTCATTGTCTTTCTAGTCTTGGTTCTTTTATATCTTCTTTGACATTTCCTACCTCTATTTCTGTGTGCGTGTGTATGCGTGTGTGTTACTGGGGATTGAATCCAGGGGCACTCTACCTCTGAGCTACACCTTCCAACCATTCTTTATTTTTTGTTTGGAAACAGGATCACCCTAGGTTGCTGAAGTTCTCCTTAAACTTGCAATCCTCCTGTCTCAGTCTCCTAAGTACTGGGATTACAGGTGTTCATCACCACACCTGGCCTACCTCTACTTCTTATGGTATGAAGAAATATTACAAAAGTCTGATTGATGAACATGAACCTCAGCTATAAACTTAGGGAAGCAAACACACACACACACACACACACACACACACACACACACACATACACACACACACACGTACGCATGCACGCATTGAACATTCGTAATCTAAAAATCTAAAATCTGAAATGTTCCAAACTCTGAAACTTTTTGAGCACCAACATAAATACACAGTCGAATATTTCATACCTGACTTCATGTGACAGGTCACAGTCGAAAAGCAGGTAAAATAAAAAACTAAAAATATTGTATAAAATTACCATTAGGATATGTGTATAGGTATATACAAAACATAAATGAGTTTTTTGTTTAGACTTGAGTCCCATCCCCAAAATATCTCATTATGTATATTTCAAAATCTGAAAAAAAACTGAAACACTTGTGGTCCCAAGCACTTCAGATAAAGAATACTTTGTGCATGTATATGTATATGTATATATATATATATGTGTGTGTGTGTGTGTGTGTGTGTGTGTGTGTGTATATGTATATATATGCATGTATATGTATATGTATATATATATATATATGT
Organism: Glis glis; assembly: GCA_004027185.1. Classification (NCBI taxonomy): domain Eukaryota; kingdom Metazoa; phylum Chordata; class Mammalia; order Rodentia; family Gliridae; genus Glis; species Glis glis. Next base: position 19,126 of record PVJS01020923.1, read on the forward strand.
GTGTGTGTGTGTGTGTGTGTGTGTGTATGTGTATATGTACTTATATTTGGTGCATACATATACATACAAATTATCCATGAAATCTTAGCAGGTTAAAATAGCAAAGGTTGGCAGGAGGCTCTATTCTGCACAGTCTGAGTGACCAGGCTGATGCAGGCCCTGCCACCTTCTACCCACACTATCTTGCCTCTAAATCTCCACAAAAAGAGAGGACAGAAGAGTCATACCATCTCTTGAATGCCTTAGCTTTTGATCATTTTCACTCAGCTTATTGGCAAGAACTGGTCATATGGCTGTAACTTAGACTACCAGAAAGGCTGGTAAATATAGGAAAATGTATTCTACCTCCTTATAAACTTTAAGTGTATTAGGACTTTTTTTGGTGACAAGTGGTAGAAGAAACCCAACTCAAACTACGTTCAACAACAAAGGAAATTTATTCTCAAAACAAAGAAGGTGCTTTATTACTGGTACCAAACATTACTGGATCCAGAGACTCAAATTGCGTAATGAGTTTGGTTTCTTTCTATCTCTGAGCTCAGCCCCTCTTGGCTCGGCATCCATCTTTAGGATATTTTTCTCAATGTGGTTAGTAAAAATGATTGCCAGAAGCCCTAATCTCATATACACCACCCTCCTCCACTTAGTAACACTAGTGGAATGAACCAGTTTTCCCTTTAAGTGATCATGGAAAAGTTCTGAGGACTCCTATTAGTCCAGCTTGTGTCATAAGCCTATCTTTGTACCAACTGATGGGATCCTCTGATTGGCCCAGCTTGGGTCACATGGCATGCTCTGGTAGATACTGGGGGAAGAACAAATTCATCTCCCCTCAAATCACACAATACAAGGTGTTGTTTTTTTTCTTACTGGAATGTTGAGTTCTTTGGGGATAAAGAAGAGCTATAGACCAGTGAACAACACCAGCTGCCCATCACAGCACAGAGTACTCTCTACCATGGCCCCTTTACCAGTGAGTGGTTTCTATTATGCATACCCACAGGAGTTATACTGGAAATGATAGGTGCCGATGGGCAAATGGTCCCTCAATCTTCCAATATTTTGTAGAAATAATGGTTATATCTTTTGTAAATTTGATACAGAACACAGCTGGGAGATATTTGAAATAGAAAAGCACTATGATCAATGATCTATGCCAAATCATAAAATAGTTCTTCCTTTAAAGTAAAAAAATAAGGATGTATCACACAGGCAGGAGGAATTTCTCATTCTGGCTTTATGGTGTGCTTTATGACCAGCCTGGATTACTGTGTTGCTGTGTCTCAATCTTTTCCAGGAATCCGTCGCTCCATCTCCCATGTCCATCAGCCTGAATGCAATCCTGTGCCTGCCAGGCCCCGATCTGAGTGGCCATCTAACAAATAACCAATTACATTCGTGACTGTGGCCTCCTGACGACTTCCTCAGTTCTGTTTCGAAAGCCCATTTAAAATACATTTCTCGTTTTACTACACATTCAAATTTTATTCCTCTGGTTATAGAACTATAAATGTCTGCATTTCATATAGACTCGAAATGAAGGGTATATAAGCATGTATAAATCACGCTGCAAAAGTTGCAATTTTTTTTCATTGAATTGTACTCGATATTTGGCTGGATGAAAATTATATTATCTGGCGACTGCTCATATTGTTTCATATCTAAATATGCAAAAGAGGCCCACACACAATGCATTCTTTGCACCACCGGGCTACTATAGACCATATTTTAATGCGAAATAAAATTTCTTCCCCAAATCTAACAATGCTCTAGTGGGTATGTGTATTTTTTATGCCCATATGATTGGAGTTAAGTTTCATCATATAAAAATTTGGGAAGTTCAGTTGTTGGGAATTGAAAATTGATCTACTGTGTAAAATGTGCAAAATGGGAATAATAATATTGACCCTGCCTCCGGAAGGTGATTTACAAAACAAGGACACAGCCTCTGATGACATATGGGGGAAGGGGTTCTTTAAACTTGGGACTGAATAGTTCTACGTAGGGGAAAGGCCTCTGGAGCTTTGGGAAAAAAAGAAGGGCATTCCTTTCCCTAATGAGTGGCAGTAGAGAGGCTATTTCTTTATTCACTTAAACAAATAATAACCAAAAAAATTCTAAAATAAACAAAAAACCAGGTGCCAGTTACATCAGTGAATAAGGTGATGACATGAGCTGCACAGGGATTCATCCTCGACAGCTGTGAATACGACACAGCAGAGGGGCCCTAACATCTGTTTCTTCTGCAACGAAGAAAACAAGATTCATTAGTAATTTTTTTTTTTGAAGAGTAGACATAGGATCCCTGAATTTAACCTAATGTTCACCCAACTACTATGTCTATTTGGCAGGTCCTTAAATCCCTCCTATATTCATAGTTTTCCCCAAACATCTGTCCATGCATCAAGGATTCTACACAAACTACCCAAACTAACAGGACCCTCAGAATAAAGATGTGTAAGTACCCATAGTGAGTATCTGAAATAAAAAGAAATCATTCTGAAAATTATCTCCCCTTTCCCTTAACCTTCTCTATGCCCTTCAACTTCTAGAAAGCGCATAGTACAATTTTTCAACCTGTAGGTGTATAGTGTTCTGGCAGAGACCCGGGGGCCAGATCTGGAATCTATAACTCCTCATTTCCTGAATAAGTGACATCTTTAAGCAATCTATTTTTATGTGTTTTATTCAATATAATTACTGCATTTGAACACTTGTGAAATATGAACACACACGAAGAAACAAATCAGGCAATGATTGGAACATCTCCTTAGTTGTCCAGCAACCGGCAAGACTGTACAAGTTCCTACTACTTGTTTCCTTTCCTTAAACCTTGACGAGCCAAATAAGAGATTCTCAGCAAATTATGGAGTTTTAATTGAATAAAGAGGGGTTTATATTTCCAGGAAAAGAGATATGTGGTCATTGCTAACCACACTGAATTTTATTATTTCCAAAATCTACATTGCAAATGTATAGACACAGAACCTGCCCTTGGCATTTTGACACAGCTGGGACTTGATAATGGGCAGAAAGACACCTTTCTGAAAGGCATTTCACCTTACAGTCTACTTATGATACTACATATGATAGTACCAATCCCCACCAGCTCCTTGGCCCTTTTTTCTCCATTTCCTTCTTCTTGGTGCTTCTGTATCTTTTCTTGATGCTACTGTAGACCTGCAGTCTTTCCCTCCCTTTACTACCCTAGATATGGCCTATTTATTTTGGGGGAACTTGCATTTTGACTTCCTCCACCCTTCTCGTTTCTTTACAATTATAAAAGTTCTAACTTTAAGGCCCTACTCGAGTCTCATACCTGGTGCTAACAGCCGGCTGGCTACTCTAGCCTCCAGCACCTTGCCATCGCACCTATTATCCACACCATTGTTTTGGCCCTAATTGCCTCCTGCGTCTCTTTTGCATTTATTTTGGGTATGTGTTCTCTCTTCCCAACTAGATGGTGAACTTGAGAACAGGAGAATTTAAATGTTACTTTTAGGTATTCCCAGCACCTGATATTGGCACTTTGTGTAAGTCTCTTAAAACGTCCTAAGTGCCTCTTAACTCCTGCCCAAAGAAGGCCATCTGTCCTGGGATGCAGCCTGAGATAGAAACTCATTTGCTCTGTGCACCAAGTAGAGGCCAGCTGTATACCACAGGTTCTTATTAGCTCTTTTTTTTTTGGCCTTACCCATTGCCACTTCTCTAGTATTAAATTCCCTACAAAACAGTGCACATACCCTTTCATCTTGGGTTATGCTTTCTGAAGAGCTCAAGAAGTGCTGGCCGTGACCTCCTCAAAGGGGGACCTGCTTTCCAGCTGTATAGAGTGAAGGCTGCCTGCGACTTCACTCAGCTGCTCGGGGCTCTGCCTCTGCTGCTGAGCTGCTTCACTTGAGGCTACACCCTTCCTGGGGCAGCCCCACCCGAAGACTGAGCAAGGCAAGGTATAAAACCTCAGTCATGCTGGCCCAACACAAGATACCTCAGAAAGGCAGTAATCAGGCCAGAGCACCTGCCAGGTTGGCCAAGGTGTTATTGGACCTTCAAGAAGGAAGTTTACCTTCCTTATTTATGCAGTCCTGCCTCCTCTCCCTCTTCTTCACAGATGAGGATCTTTAATAAACATCCTGTACCCTAAATCCTGCCTCAGCCTCTGCTCTCTAGAACCCAGTCCATGACAGCCTTAGTCTTATATTCTTGGATTGTATAAGGACTAGCCCCCCAAAAATAAAATAAAAATTATATTAGACCCAGAGATTCAAACGATCTAATCACGACATCACCTTTGCCTTTCCTTCAGCGCTGCTTCCCTCTGGCTTCATTCTCAGGCAGTTTCTGGGCACAGCGGCCCCCAGAAGCTCCGGGCTTACCACTCCCATGGAAGGAACTCCACTTTCTCAAAAGGTCCCAAAAAAGTTCTGGAATTAAGTCTCATTTGGGTAAATTATTGTTTTATTTGTTGGTCCCTAAACCAATCACCAGGACCAGATAAATAATTTGAAAAGCCTAGTGTAAAATAAAAATGCAGGGCATCTTATTCAAAAATTAAGATTTTTCAAGATGGTGACGGCTGAGTATTGACTCAAGCATGGGACCCTCTGAATGTGGAGTCTAGTGCAACTGCACAGGTCATAAGCCCCTGACCCCAGCCCTGTCTATCACTGCAGCCAAGGGGTGAAGACCTCGTCATGTGCCATGTCCTAAAGTTTACATCAACTTTCCCCAATGAGAAGTTGGAGGCCCCGATGCTCGGTATGGCAAAGTCATCAATGAGACATCACACCTTCATACTATTTGCACAATATCTGAAAAGGTATCATGGCAGGATGGAAGAAATAAGCTCCAGTTTCACAAAGTCTTAGGGCAGAATCCTGAGTTTGACACTTCTGGAGGTACGACATTTGGAAAGTTACTTAAGTTTGCTGGAACTAAGATTTCTCTCCTGGACAGTGAGCATAAAAATACCTACTACCTGCCTTGCAGGATTGTTGTGATGCATAGATGAGACAATACATTTAAATGATTAGCCAAGTGTGTGGAAAAGAGTAGGGCCTCCAAAACAGCGTCTTGGTGGTGGTGGTGATGGTAGTGGTGGAGGGGAGCAGCTAAGAACAATGAGTAGGGTAGAGTAAGAGAGAAACACTTGAATTCAGGATCAAGTCTTTTCTTCTTTCTTAACCTTAGGCTCCTCAATAAAATCAAGAGTTCCTTCTTTCCCATCTCTTGGGGTTGCCCTGAAGATGGAAGGCTTGAATACAGAGAGCCTGGCATCAGTTTCTGAAACCTTCTGCTAATCAGGAGAGGCCTTTGGAGGAAAGGTGGGGAAGGGTCTCTCCCCTTAGAACTGGAGAACTGCTCATTTCCAGGCCTGAAGAGGAGATCCTAGCTACTATGAATAAAGTACGAGCTAAAAACAAGTGAGAATATTGAATAACAACAATAAAAAGCAAACCAAAAATGAGCTTTTCTGTCTTGTTTAGAACTAGGTAAAATTCATATTATGTGAAATCTTTAACATCTCTCTTCATCTAGTTTTGTCCACTCATTTTCTTTCCTTCTCTCCTCCCCAGGCCTGGGTTGGGGTCACCAGCATCTCACTGCATTTGGACCTCATGTTCAGAGACAAATTATAATATTTTGCTCCAAGTTGTCACATTTGCATTAAAACATAGATCTTTTGAAGAAAATACTATCTATAAGCTAAAGAGTAGATGAATTTTCAGGGCAGAGATTTTTTGTCATAACTTTACCATCAGAAAAAATATTCAAGTATCAGAACTGATTGGTTTTTAGGGGGAGGGGTTGCTCATCATTAAATATTATTCAAATGTTCAGAATTCAATGATCATTTCAATGGAACTTGTAGAGGGTGGAGTAATGACAGCATTCACTAAGGGCATTTATTTAGGACCAACAAGTTTAGAACTAAATTAGAAAAGTCTCATTCTGGGAATGTGATAAGCATGTCATATTTGCTATTTTTATTTGAAAATAAGAATGAGAATCATTCTTTACCAAATATTTACCAAATGATTGAGAGCACACAATCAAATTGATAGTGTGTAGTGCTTATTTTGTTAGAGATCATTTTTAAGGAGGAAATTGGCAGTGTTTTTCAGAAAACGTACTCATTTTTTCAAAGCATTGTGGCCTTCTCTTGTATTTCCCCAGATAAATATCACACCTCTCCTTTGTGTAATGATCATGAGACTAATGTCAGTTTCCCAAAGATACTCATGAAAACCCTAAATTAGCTGCCAGCTGTGGTCACGTCATGAGTGCTGATGGATTTCCATAAGCATTTTTTATAAAATCCAACAGTACCTATCAGTTCAAGTCTGCACAGAAAATGCAACTGGAGACCAGGAAATGACCCCTGGCTAGTTATGATTCCAAAATTCATAAATGTGGGTTCTCCCTCTGTTTTGAGGACCGAAAGTAAAGCTCATTCCAGTGAGAATAAGTGGAGAGGTGTACTCCTATAAGGAAATCTCTCAATTCAACTAAAAATCATTAAAAACATAAGCAAAATAATGTGATGTGCCAGCCAAGGAAACCTCAAACTAGAATTTCACTTGGATTAGAATTCATAATCAAGCTCTTGAATTAATTACAAAATCATGGTTACTTCCCTTAATTTTGAACTAATTAGGAGCAGTGGATCTGATCCACCGTCCCTCTGAAGCCCCCATACCCTACTTTGAAAGCACCCAGCTCCCCCTGCGTGGAGAATTCCCCAATCCACGCATCATTGGCAGCGCTCTAATCCCGTGTAATTGTATTAGTCTCAATAGCAGATTAGCACTAAGTGCCCCCACAGAAAGGGAGCTGTCAGCCCTGCTATTGTTTTTCATTTAATGTGATTCTGGCAGCAAAGAAGAAAGGCAGCCAGAGCCCTCCATCTCACATTACAGACCACAGTTTCTAAACCAATTAAGGAAAAGGGATTTACAGTCCTCAGGATTAGAGACTCTGTTTATATTATCCTATATTTCTTTTCATAATACCCTCCATTCTATGTCTCCTAACAGCCATCTCCCTGCCTCTGGAATGCTGCTGTTCACTCTCCTATACAGCTCCCTATTTACTTCTCTGGGTTTGCTCTTTGAGTGCAGTCACCGAGCTGCCTAATTCTCACTGATTGTTTTAATTATGTTTCAGAATCCTCATGCATTTGCTGTCTGGAGAACCAAATAAGGAAAACACTGGGGCTGGGCCCAGGCCTGATATTCAAGCAGACCTTGATAAAGTGGTGCATTTCTGTGAAAGCAATCATTCCAATTAATTGAATAAAAACATCCTGCAGGATGTTTATTAGAGAAATAAAGCTTGGCTCTCAGAAGGCAAATGGATCAGTATCCTGATATTGCAGCAAAAGGTGCCAATATTTTTTTATATATAATTACATCTGATGTGGAAGGTGACATGAGGTTTCACTGAAGCAAGGAACAAATGGGAAAATGCTAGTTAAGAAAGAGCTCCTGACCATTTTAATCAAACCCTGGTCTGATCTGAGTGGGGGTTCAAGACTTTCCTTTGCTCTTCCTTTTCTAAGGGGAGCTTGCATCGCAAGAACTCCAACTGATTTTCTCCTGCCCAAATGCATGTATAATTTTTCCCTTGGCTGGTGCTGCAACAATGAAAACCTCACTCAATGGGTTTCTATTAGAACCAAATGGATTTGGAGAAGCATTTTTACCCTTAATGGAGCTTTTCTATTGAATTCCATTTTTCAGAATTTTATTTTAGTTTCAGTTGAATATTTAAACAGGTTTAAATTTTAAATATCTGTGCTGAACAAGCCCCGATATATATTTTTTAAATTGCTGTAATACTTCACTGGGTTTCATTTTTAGCCCAATACAATATGCATAATCCATTATGTTAGCATTACATAAGTTGGGTATGCTCAGGCACCGGGCTGAGGCACTCTTTTACACAGTTAAGTCATACCATCGCAATAGACTGTCTTATCAAATTATTTTTATAACAGCTTTGTTACTAACAAAGCATAAAGAGGGTTCTAAAATTCAACTCAGGGCTCATTATTGTAGGAATACCCATTCTGATTAATGAAACTTTTATTTAAGGTTGTTCTTAAACTAAATGATCATATTCTAGTCTTTTAACACCATCAGGAAGAAAAAGCTGGGCCTTCTTTGGGGAGAATCATATTTCTTGCCTCCTGGTTATGTAAGTTCCTGTGGCAATTCTGGCTTTTCTTAGGATTGCTTTGGCCCTTTGTACTAGTCAGCTTTTGATCACTGTGACAAGTACCCAAGAAAAACAACTTAAATGAGAGGTTTATCTTGCTCACAGTTTCAGAGTTTTCAGTCCATATTGGCCAGTTCCATTACTATGGCCTGGGGTGAGGCAGAGCACCAGGGTGGAGCAAAGCTCTTCAGCCCGTGGCAGCAGGAAGCAGAGAGAGACAGAGAGGGAGGGACTGGGGAAAAGAAATACCCTTCCAGGGCATGCCCCCAGTAACCTACTTCCTCCAACCATGCCCTACCACCTACAGTTTCCACCACCTCCCAGTAGTCCATTCAGCTCTCAGTGGATGAATCTACTGATAAGGTCAGAGCCCTGGTAATCCAATCACTTCCCAAAACCCCACCTCTGGATTTTGCTGCATTGGGGACCAAGTCTTCAACACATGAGCCTTTGGGGGACATTCTAGATCCAAACCATAACAACCCTTTGAAGCTAACAAATATTTGAACATGCTAGGCACACTGGGGGGAACAAAGACACAGAAATATCACCCAGCTCTCAGGGAGATACCTTCAATGATAAACCACAGAGGACTTTGAAGAGGCACATAAAGTGGTGGATGAACGTCCTGAATGGATTTAGGCTGCCTGAGTTTGGATCTCACCTCTAGCACTTACTAATTTTGTAATTTGGAGTGAGTCATTTCATTTCAGCTTTGTTTTTCTCATCTTTCAAATGAAGATAATAATTATACCTATCCCACTCCAGTATTCATATTAAATATGATAGTTCACATAAAGTGCTTAACATGTAGAAAGAGCTCACTAGTTATTATGACAAAGGGAAAATCTCATGGAAACAGAAAACGTCTCCAAATGTAGGGCACAACTCATGGATAACGTCCTGCCAATAGTAGTCTGATATGAAGACTAGGTAGTGGACACGAAGATGGAAATAGGGCTTCGGTAAGCAGAGAGATGAGGAGCCCCTTCACCCTGGTGTTTGGGAACAAGCTTGGCAACCTCCCCCATCTGTATGAAGCTCAATTCCGGTGAGAGATTGCAGGGCAGTCTTTCCCTCAGTCTGGGAAGATTAAAACTGGCACAAATAGGGAAGATTGCAGCTAGTGAAAGAGCTGTGACTTTTTGCTTCTTCACAATATTTAAACTGTGTACATTAGCAGAGCTTTAGAGAAACAACCCCTGCTCCATCCATCCAGCACAAAACCCACACTCGCAATTCATTCGCTAGGCTTATAAGGTTCTCCAGCTATAGCAAATTGGAGAAATTGACGTTTACCCCGAGAGCTTGTACCATACGCTATTTGTAGCTGCTGTCGCCTGGGTACACGTCTGCCAGCGTGCCCGGACTTAAATCCCCAAGTGATAACCTTTAACTCTTTGCTAGGAGGCAAAATCAATTGAAGGTGGAACTAAGTGAGAGGATGGAGGAGAGGGAAGGTACCGAAACCCAGGCACACACACCACATCTATCAACAGACTTTAACACATTCTGGACACAGGTGGGAGAAGCTGGTCGTGCTAAATAGCAACTATTTCAAAGTCCTTCCTGTGCTGACATTTCTAAAGAGTTTCTGGTCAATGTAAGAGAAAAAGCATTTCTGGGAAATAAGGCTGATCATCTTGGGAAGGGAGGAAAAAGCTGAAGTCAGTGTATTTCTGACGCATGCAGAGCAGACCCAGTATGCACAACTGTGGTTACAGGAAGCCACCCTCACAGTCCTGTTCTCTCCCTCTCTGTCTCTCTCTGGCTCGTTCTCTGCCCCCACTCCATTCTATCTCCTTCTCTTCCTTGGAGAGGTTCCATTGATTAATGCCTCCGAGAGCCCAGGAGCTTTCTCCTTTCTAATGTGCTGCCTTGTATTTGCTGCAGGTGTTTAACTGGCTGTAAGGACAATGTGAGACATTTTGATGTATGTAAATTATGCCCATACTTTGAGTCTAATCATTATTATAAAATTTATAGAGGATAAAACACAGGCAGTCATAAAAATAGAATTTTTACTTTGATCACAGCAAAGTTATGGGTTCCCTTGGTGATTAATCTTTTATGGGTCCTAAAGATCACTGCCAATAAGAATACTTAACAGTCTTCCCACTTCTGTCCGAATCTCTTCAAACAATAAAGGAGTAAACAAAAGCCACCCAGGATAGCAAGGACAGGAACAAACTTACTTGCTGAGTGGTTTCAGACTCCACACTGAGGCAATGTAACGGAAACACACAGCAAATGTGGCTGCCTGGACATGAGAAGCACAGCACACAGCCAAATGGCCCAAGACAGTGGCCAGAGATAAGGACTTAGTGGCCTCTCTCCTGCCCAGGGAACTAGGCTCCCTGCTTTTCCTGTAGCTTCCTTTAAAGGGATCATTCAGACATTTGCCTACTAACTTAAAGAGACCCACACCCCACTCCCTTAAGTATCTGCTAGTTGCTTAACAACCCCACCCACCCAACTCTTCAATCCTTCCTTCCATGACCCAAGAACAAACTGTGTCCTTCTTGCTCAGGAACTGTCAGTTGTCATTCTTCGAGCTTATTTCCTACTGTAGTGCTGTACTGAATTTGTGTTTTCCATCGAAAGAACAAGGGGTGACCACAGGTTTCCCTGGAACCCCCGGAAGAACGCAGCATCAATCTCCCAGTGCCAGAGTGATGGACAGGCTGACATGAACTGGACACAGATCAGATAAGAGCAACGTGGGCATCTGCCAGATGAACAAGTGTCCTGTGCGAGGGATCCCCGATCACAGGTTGGACGAGGCACAGGGCCATCTGCCAGGTAAAAGAAGTATCCCCGAAAGGCACACTGTGAACATCTACATCTTGCTCCCCTGTATTTCCCACTAGCTAGTTGCCCTTGTGCTGGAACATTAGCTCATCTGAGTGTTCTCAGAACAGCCTAGGATGAATGAACTCGTCAAAAAGCACCAAGAGAATTGAAAACTGGAGATGTTTCGGATAGTGCCTGGCATTTCAGGTTGGCTCCGCTACAACCCCCGGGGGAACTTAGAATATTAATGACTTCCTTGAACCTCAGTTTCTTCAACCATAAAATGGGGAGCTTTAAAATTTTTTCAGGATCCATCCCAGCTTTACCGTTCCATAAAAAAAGCTATGATATACTTTCTATTGTTTTAGATATGCTTATGAATTAATAAAATCTACCAGGTTAGAAAGTAGAGTATTGTACAGAATCATGAAGTAGGTATAGGTTTGAGGGAGAACAGTCCCCAAATTGAGAAAGATCTAAAAAAAAATAAATGAACATCGTGAGTGAATAGCTAGCCCTGTGACTGAGCAAGCCACCCGACTCCTTGGTGTAATCCTCATCTGTTATACAGGGCTAGTAACACCTACTGCATCTTTCTGGCAAGTAGCACGTGAGATGCATGCAAGTGATGAATGCTCTTGGCAAAGAAACGAATACAAAGCCACTCTACAGTGAGACTGTGCAAGGTATTTATGCTTTCTCTCAGCAGCAGGATGGCCGTAAGAACAGGCACCTTTGGGTGATTTACAGAATCACCACAGCATCCAGCACAATGCCAAGCACACCACACGTCTTGACCCAAGAATCCTTGAGCCTTAAATAGGGATCCTATTTTCATCACGGAATCCTTTGACTTAAAACTTCAAGAATCAGGAGCCAGGCATGGTGGCACATGCCTATAATACCAGTACTTGGGAGGCTGAGACAGGAGGATCGCAGGTTGGAGGCCAGCATCAGCAACTTAGCAAAGCCCTCAACAACTTAGTGAGACTCTGTTTCAAAATAAAAATAAAATAGGACTGGAGGTATAACTCAGAGGTGGAATGCCCCTGGGTTCAATCGCCAGTACCAAGGACAAACAAACGAAAAAAACCTCTAAGGATCAGAAACTAACTGTTGAAGTTAGAAGGGAGGTAGGCAACAGGGATCCAGTGGCAATGAGCAAGGCTGTGGCTGTTTATCCCGGGAATGCTCAGTGTTCAAATGAGCTAGGGAAGCTTGCAAGCACTTTTCCTGGAGAGTCACAACTCACATTAACATATTAAAGGCTCTAAGCAGCCTGCAGCAAAACAACATTCACTTCTATTTAATGCTGTGGTCACCATGTTTATTTATGACCTGGAATTCTTTCACTAACATTTATTAAGCGACACAGCAGCAGAGTTTTACAGAACACAGCTCAGGAAGGAATGAGCTCAAAGTCTGGATGGACAGCTTCATTCTGTCACTTACCTGGGGACCTCAGACCAGTCATTTAATCCTTTTGCTGCTCAGATTTCTCTTCGGAAAAATCACTGTGTTCACTGGACCACTGTGAGGATTCAGTGAAATCATGGAGAGTCTCCCTTCTTAAATCATTGCTGCAGACCATCCCTGAGTCTCTGTTCCCTGAAAACCTGAACCAGTGCCACCTTAAAGGCGCTACCTTTCCCAACAGCTGAGTCATTTACACATGGACTCGATTCTCTAGCACCTCCTTGAACCTCTGGGAAATTACTTTGCTTCAGCTGGGCATGGTGGCTCACTCCTGTAATCCCAGTACTTGGGAGGCTGAGACAGGAAGATCGTAGGTTCGAGGCCAGCCTCCACAATTTAGAGAAGCCCTCAGCAACTTAGTGAGACCCTGTTTCAAAATAAAAAAATAATATAGTCTGAGTGTGTAGCTTGGAGGTAGAATGTCCTTGGGTTCAGTCCCAGAAAAACACACACACACACACACACACACACA